>JAAWXA010000001.1:80082642-80124300 GCA_038090715.1 Florisuga fusca
GAAAAAAAAAGGGGGGAAAAAAAAGGGGGGAAAAAAAAGGGGGAAAAAAGTGTTTCAATAACATGAAAGTTCCACTGCCTGACAAGCACCTCACAGGTTTTACCCCTGAAGGAAAGATGTGATACTGCTGCTGAGCTCAGTGCTGCAGGGAAGGTCAACTCCCTCTTAGTCCTGATGCAAATGGACATTTCTATCCCTCTGTTCCCAGCAGCTAAAAGGTGGCTGTGCTCATGAGGCCAGCAGGAGGGGGTCCAGCATAGTGAAAATGTGCAATAAAGAGGGGGGAAAAAAAAAAAAAAATCCCTTTTTTTTGGATTTTGGGGAAATACCCCTGGGTATTTCCATGAACACCACTAAAGCCACTTCCCAGGTGGTGCATTGCTGGTCCTGCCTGCAGGGGAGGAAGATGGGGAGTTATGGAGTGACTGAGGAGCTCCTTCTCACAGGGTGTGCAGGTGGAAGAGAGCAGGGAACACACCCAGCAGGCACTGCCCAGTCCAGAGAATTCGAGAATCATGGAATTGTTTGGATCATCAAATCCAACCATTAACCCCACAATGCCAAGGCCACCACTGCCCTGGGCAGCCTGGGCCAGGGCCTGACAACATTTTTGGTGAGGAAATTGTTCCAAATACCCAATCTAAACCTCCCCTGGCACGGCTTGAATCCATTTCTTCTTTTTCTGTTGCTTTATACTAGGGAAAAGAGACGAACACCCCCCTGGCCACAGCCTCCTTTCATCTCCAGCTTTGCTCATCATGACTTGACCTCAGTCTTGGTAGGAGTAGAGCATGGAATTGTGTTTTCCACAAGAAGGGAAGGGACAGCAGTGTTCAGACAGCCTCAGAAGGGGGAGGAGACTCCAAAAAATCCCCCCCAAGCCTTGAGCTGTGTTGCTAAGTACTCTGACTCCCACCTGCAGCTGTAGAGTTGGTGTATCCAATGGCAGCAGCTGGGACACTGATTCATCCAGGAGCTTTTGCAGGATACACCTGACAAAGCACACAAAGCAGGGCCAGGAAAGGCAGATACAGGCCCAGAGCAGGGAAAAAAACAGGCCCTGGATGCTCAGATTTCTCCCCAGGGATATCCCCAGTGCCACACTGACATTGGTGATGGAGGGGGGAATTCTGGTGCCACCTTTCTGGTGGCCATGGGGTGGTGGGATGTGCCTGCTTCTCCTGAGTCTGCAGGACCTGAAAGAAATCCATGAGCAGCTGTTGGACATCAGAGTCCTTTGGGCAGGGTTAAGGCAGAGCATGGGTGAACTGAGAGCCTAAATGAATAAAAAACTCAGTACCTGGGTAATTGTACCTTCAGCCACATCCACTGCCCCGTGAATCAGCAGCTTTACAAACCTACACAGCTGTTGAGCATTGAAATCTTTTCTGCTCTGTTACTTCAACAAGAGGGAAGCTGATTTTATCTGTTTATTTATTTATTTGAGTTCTGTTACAGGCTCCAATCCCTTGGAAAATTGAAGGTTCCTGGTACAAGGTCAGTGTTATTTCAACTAGGCAGGAGAAGATTCTCCAGTCTCAGAGGACCAGCTGTTGAGAAATTGGCTTTTAAAAGACAAAAAAGCTGAAAGCCAGCCCTGCCCATCAGCTCCATGCCACCTGAAACCCTTGGGGTTTGCCTTTATATGGGGACCTTCTCTGTCACCAGTCACACAACAGGGGGAGAAATGCCTCTAGATCCTGTTCAGGGGGAATCACAGCTGTAAAAACCAACAGAGAAATCATTTGCCTTGCTGCCAGCTTGGGGATTACACATCTGATGGGTGATTTTGGTGACCTGGGGGCATCAGAAGTGATATCTTTCTCAGCACAATAGATTGAAAAGTATTGATGAGGGAGCTGGAATCAGAGGAGGGCAGCTTGCTGAGACATTCCTCTGCCTCTGCCCATTTGCTGCTACATTCATCTTCCCTCCATTCATTAAATTCCATTTCCTTGGGCATTTATTCTGGGGACACCTAGGAAATGAGCTGAGCCTCCATCATCTCAGCCAGCACCCAAAAAGGATCCCACAGCCCCAGGAATCTGAAAGGATGGGATAGGAAACATGGTGCTTGGTGAGGGGAGAGGCAAGGATAACATCCATCCTAAGGGGAGTGAGATGGAATCTTCCTTTCCCCCTCATGCCACTGACATCAAGGATTTTTTACTGAATTTACAAATTTCTCCAGCCTAATGGAGAGGTAACCAAATCTGACATGAAGTACATCCCTGCTTTGCACTTTTTTATGTGTGAGGTAAGGAACTTTTGCTTATTTAATGGGGAACTTTGCCTGGCCTTAAAAGACCTTTACAGATTTATTTTTTTTTCCTATAGAGGAGTGTCAGGGAGAACTACAGAATTCCCAGCAGCAAGTGCTTTCACTGCACAGATTCCTGTGAACATACTTCTAAAACATTATATCCTCTCTAGCTTAGAAAAAAATAAATAAATTTGGATAAACAGCATTTACCTTTGTGCCCTAGCTATGAATAGATGTACAGACAGGCAACATTAAAAGCAGTTTCACAGCTGTTCCAGCATAACAATTTCTTTGTAAATAAGGCGAACATTATGTCAAAACAGCTGTTAAAGCCATTTTATTGATTGACTGAGCACAAATATCATGGAACTTATCCTTTAATTATTCTGCAATTTTATAAATTTCACTAATAAATACCACGAGGCACTTGGGATATTTAGAGGCTCCTACAAATTGCTGTGTGATTACACTCAGCAGAGAATTGCAAGGCATGTACTATTTTACCCTGGAAAACATGTTGCACAGTAAGGAAATTCTGCTTCTGATGGGGGACAAATCTCTGAGAATGAATTTAATGATTTTCCTTTAATGATTTAATGTAGTGATTTTCATTTCAAGACTGAGAGATGTAGGAGCCACGCCAGTGAGAGTTGCTGTTGCCAATGGTTTGGGTTAAAAAAAAAAAAAAATTAAAAACTAATAAATAAATTTTTTAAAAATTGAAAAATATGTTGAGAAGCCACTGAGCTCCTGAGCCAGGGGAGCTGTGGAGACTCACATCACACATCCCAGACCACAGAGCCCTCCTCATCTTCTCCTATCTGATGGGCCAACAATTTTCTAATCCAAATATTTTCATAGCTATTTTCATTTGGGATTTCAAAACTTGTGTGTCACGGAGTGAAAAGTGTTCCCATCATCTGTAAGGTCACTGGAAGCAAAGAGCAAACTGGGATTTATTTTTTTTTCTCAGCCCTTGTTTTTTCTTGACTGCTCATTTTTTGCTGCCCTTGTTGCCTGTGAGCAGCATTTCTGATCCCAACATGATTATCCTGAGCAGAGTGACAGGGAGTTTCTGAGAGATCAAGCCACAGTTGATAGATCAAGGCTGGGAATAAGCCCTTTTATTGTAATCTAGAAAAACCAAGCTGAAAATTATTGCAAAAATGTTATATATTTCTTCCCCAGAGGAGGCAACCAGGGAACCTAAAAGTGAAGTGTACTTTTGAATGAATTGGTTCAATTTTAGCTGAAAATGCACAGGCTCAAAGGAAAGAAACCACAACACATTGTAGACAGCAGGAAGGAATAATCCTTCTACACAACAAAACTGCTTGGTGCCCATTTAGAGCAAGGCAGCAGGAGAGAATCTCAAGAACAAACTTATTATTTCCAGAGCCAACCCAACTCCTCTCACCACACAGGGTTTGGTTAGGATCTGCCTGGTGAGAGGAGCATGGAAAAGTACTGCCAGCAACATCAGCTTGCTGACTATTTGAGCTTGCAAATGTATTCATTTGTTGGTTGGAGTGCAAGGAGCTCTGGAATGAGGTATTTCTAGCTAAGGAGATGCTAACTGTGTAAGAAGCTCNGTGGGAGGGGGTTGCCCATTATTTTAACCCTCCTGATGGTTTGCAGTAAACACATTTGCATCATTTCTACAGCCAATATTCCACCTGGGACTAATTACCCACCCTGTCAGAAACACCCAACAGAGCCAAACCTCTGAGCCAGGAGATTCCCAACCCAGTGCTCAATCTCAGCAAATAACACTTGAGAGGGCAAAAGTGTTCATTCTGTTTTAACTCTTTTTTTTTTTTTTTCCCCATGTATTGAAAAGGGCTCTTATCCAAACCCTCAGTGGCCCTTTCAGCAGCCAGAACAAGGCAATACTGTGCCCAGGGTTAGGGCTGGGGTGTGCAGATCAAAAGCCAAACCTCCTTGCTTTGGAGCAGACTTCGTGTCTGACTTGAAGCAAAGCAGATCAGCTCCTTTGTAACCTGTTTGTAAAGTGGGAGTAGCAGCCCTCATCCTCTTAGGCACAGGCCGAGAGAATGTCCTGTAAGTATCTGAGAGAAAATTCATATTTGCAGGTTTTTATCACCAGCCAGCAATAAAAGCCAAGCCCCTGGGACTGGATGAACTTACCAGTTGGGTTTCCTAACCCCAGCAGTAATGTTTATGGTTTCCAGTACTAAAACTCAGCACTTGGAAGGTTGAAATGTGTTCCTCTGCCCAACTTTGCTATTCCTGACAGCATCAGTGCTTCTAAAGGGGTTTTCCTGCCTCACTGTTGGGTGCCCAGTGGAACCTCAGTGCCTGTAACCCAGCCCAGGGCTGATGTTCAAATCCAGTTCTGCACCACGAGCTGCACCAGCAAGACTAAAATGCTGGCTGTAAAACTTGTTGAGTTCAACCATCCAACTGCTTGTTGTGGCCAGTAGCAGAAAAAGAAGCAGCTGAGGCTTTTTTATCAGATGAACCACAAATCCTTTAGGCTGGGGTTGTCCTTTTCATCCCCAGAGGGCAAAACCTCTCTGCAGGAGGAGAGAAATTGGGGATGGGAGGTGTGCCTGGGAGGGGAGTCCAGGGGATAAAACCAGGAGGTCAGGTTATTATTTCCCCCCAGTATTCTTTAGCTCAGCCCCCTGAGCTGCTGCTGCCTGATGCTCCATCCCTGGGGCCCAGCAGCACCTCTGGGTCCCCCCACTGAGCTTTGCCAACCCCCCTGGGATGCTCCTTCAAGTTGGTGTGAACTGTGCAGGGACTGGGGATGGAGATCTGGTCTTTTTCCCATTTCTTCCTCCTGTGTGGCAGGAGGAGGAAAGCTGCTTCACTTGAGAAATTTTTTTCACATATCTTGATTTTATTTTTTTTTTGGTTTTTACCTCAGATTCAGTTACATTTACCCAACTGCCACAAACACCCAGCAAAGCCCCTTCTGCATTTTATTCCTCCTGTGCTCAAACAGATTGTTTGATTGTTTCTCAGGTTGTTTTCAGGAGAATGCTCCAGATTCTCACATGGCAAACTCAGCATGCATTTAAGACCCTTAAGGAGTCTGGCTCCTGGCTTCAAGCAGAAATTGGGTATGAAAGTGGGGATGTGACCCCCATGGTGAGTCCACACAACTTGGCCACTGCCCTGGGAGTGGATGGTGCAGGATTTTACAAGTGCTGCTGTGTTTTGTGCTCACGTGGGAGAAGAGAGGGAGTGCAGGGGAAGGGATTTTTCCCTGCAGGAGCCAAGATAAATACATAGGAATTAAAAGAAACTACGTGGAAGGCAAGAGTAGGTACTCTGTGTGTCCAGCACACAAGTGGCATTTCAAAGATGATTCTTAAGCATGGAAAATATGCCTGGTGGGTCAGTGCCAGGGTCACAGGAGGTGGTATTGCCCCATACATTAACAGTGCCTACATGCACCACTGGTTCTGCTATCTTGGGCCAGGTTTTCTTGCCCTTTTCCAACTCCCCAATCCATCTCCTGCCTTTCAGACAGTCCCTAAGACCCAAGTACCCACTAACTTTGATGCAAAATGGCTCTTTAGGCAATTTCCATCAGCTGAGGATCACAGGGGGGGGGTGTAAAAAGAAGCAGCAGCATCTTTCTGCTGGGGGATGCAGGGCACAGCCCTGCCCAAATCCCCAAGATTCCCAGTGAGATGTCCCATTGGGCAGCTGCAAGCTGGTTACACTCAAACTACAGCTTGTCCAGAAACTTACTCTGAAGTCAGGTTACTGAAAAGGCAACAGAGAGGGGAAACAGAGAGCAGGAGGTGGCTGGGGAGGATGAAACATGGGCATGTGCAGCAGGAATAAATAATCCTTCTACACAACAAAACTGCTTGGTGCCCATTTAGAGCAAGGCAGCAGGAGAGAATCTCAAGAACAAACTTATTATTTCCAGAGCCAACCCAACTCCTCTCACCACACAGGGTTTGGTTAGGATCTGCCTGGTGAGAGGAGCATGGAAAAGTACTGCCAGCAACATCAGCTTGCTGACTATTTGAGCTTGCAAATGTATTCATTTGTTGGTTGGAGTGCAAGGAGCTCTGGAATGAGGTATTTCTAGCTAAGGAGATGCTAACTGTGTAAGAAGCTCCAGAGCTGATAAACATGACCCAGGGCTGCTTGGGTGGGAAGGGAGTGTGATCACAGGAGAGCCAAGGAGCCAAGGAGGTGTGGTGACAGCCCTGGAGAGCTGCATGCTGCATCCCCAAGAGTTCAAAAGAGTTAAAATTAACAGGGCACCTGAAGGTCTTCCTCTGTACAGCAGGAATCTGCCCACATGGGGATTAACCCTTTGGTGTCTGATAGGATGCTGAGCAGGGAGGGTGGTGCCCATGGGGAGAACATCAGCAAATGTGCAGATGACACTAAGCTGGGGGGGAGTGTGGATCAGCTGGAAGGCAGGAGGGCTCTGCAGAGGGACCTGGACAGACTGGAGAGTTGGGCTGATTCCAACGGGATGAGGTTCAACACGGCCAAGTGCCGGGTCCTGCACTTTGGCCACAACAACCCCATGGGGAGCTCCAGGCTGGGCACAGAGTGGCTGGAGAGCAGCCAGACAGAGAGGGACCTGGGGGTTTGGATTGACAGGAAGCTGAACATGAGCCAGCAGTGTGCCCAGGTGGCCAAGAAGGCCAATGGCATCCTGGCCTGGATCAGGAACAGCGTGGCCAGCAGGTCCAAGGAGGTGATTCTGCCCCTGGACTCAGCCCTGGTGAGGCCACACCTCGAGTCCTGTGTCCAGTTCTGGGCCCCTCAGGTCAGGAAGGAGATTGAGGTGCTGGAGCAGGTCCAAAGGAGGGCAACCAGGCTGGTGAAGGGACTGGAGCACAAATCCTATGAGGAGAGGCTGAGGGAGCTGGGGCTGTTCAGCCTGGAGAAGAGGAGGCTCAGGGGAGACCTCATCACTCTCTACAACTCCCTGAAAGGAGGTTGGAGCCGGGGAGGGTTGGTCTCTTTTCCCAGATGACTTTCAACAAGACAAGAGGGGACAGTCTTAAGTTGTGCCAGGGGAGGTTTAGGTTGGATATTAGAAAGAATTTCTTTACAGAGAGGGTGATCAGACATTGGAATGGGCTGCCCAGGGAAGTGGTGGATTCTCCGTCCCTGGAGACATTTAAAAAGAGACTGGATGTGGCACTCAGTGCCATGGGCTGGGAACTGCAGTGGTGGGTCAAGGGTTGGACTTGATGATCTCTGAGGTCCCTTCCAACCCGGCTAATACTATGATTCTATGAACTCAGCACTGAAAGTGAAAGTGGCCACAGCATCATCCCCCCCATCACCCAGCCTGTTCCCATCACCCAGTGTCAGTGTGGAGGCTCAGAGCCAGCACTGTGGTGGATTTGGTGGGAGTCCTGAGGGGGTGTCCCCGTGACCCACCTGGCAGAAGGTCAGGTCAGGTCAGGTCAGCTTTGTGACGTTTCAGAACACCATCAGGTGGTCACCCCACATGGTTGTACCCCCCCAGATGGTCACTACCAATGATTCTGGAAGCAAAAAACACCCCTGATGACCCTCTGCATCCCTCCTGCTCCTGTCCCTCCATAGCCTGAGAGCAGGAGAAGCTCTGGGGACTCAGACCAGGAGACACCAGAGAGGAACCACGAGCATGGAATGCTAAGCTGGGGGCAGTCAGTCTGCTGGGCAAGCTGGCTTCCTTCCTTTAAACCTTATTAAGCTTCTGAATCCAAGGGAGAACTTAATTAAAATGAATAAAGGTAACAAAGGCTTAGGAGGGGGGAACTAGAGCAGCAAGGCCCAGAGATGGAGACAAGAAATAAAAAGGGAGCCAGGAAGGAGTGAATCACAGGATGCACACACTTGGTTTTCAGACTCCTTTCAGCTGGCTTTATTTTTAAAAAAGGACATTGGATTGGATGATGGATCAGAAGGACTTTTTCCTGGAAATTCCTGGCTTTGCAGCCTACTGAGTCTGAGCTTCTCAATAGGTACCTGGGAATGAGGTGGTGGTCCAAGGATGATGGTTTGGCAGAGTTATCCCCATCCTCCTGCCAGCCCTTGGGGTCACCAGGAACACAGGAGGAGTCTCATGGGGAAAGGATTAAATGCTCCTTGCTGTGACTGGATGTTTTTCAGTCTGGAGATTGTGTCCCCACATCTGGTGCCATTTCTTTGCTGGTGGGATCCCCATCTCTGCATCACAGGGGTGGCTCAAGGGACAGACACCTGCAGGGTGAAGATTCAGCAGAAAGAAGGCAGCTCAGTGGTGCAGGGCTGCTGGTGATCCCCCCACCCACATCTGCTGTTCTTTCCTCCTGGATTTTCCCAGGCCAAGCAGTCCATAGACAATCTGAAAACTGCAGCTAGCTTGACTCAAACATGGCTCTTAAAATCATTGGGTATTATCTGGAAGCACCTTAAAATTAATTTTTACAAGGGAATTTCATTTCATATGGTAGAAGAAAAAAAAAAAGAAAAGTTAAAAAAACTCATTTTTCTCCCTTTTTAAATTTTTCTTCAGAAAGCAAAACAAGATCATTCAAAAGACCCTCAATGTAATAAATTTAGTTTGGGTTTAACAGGCTGCTAACACCTAAAGGGAAGGGAAAGGTTACTCTGGGAGAGATGCTCCAGAAGCCAGCTTGTGAGGTTAGAACAGGGAATGTTTTATCACTGCAACATTAATTAATGTCACACAAGAGGAAAAACCTGCTCCCTGATACCAAGGGTGCCTTCAGGAGATGGAGCTGAGGTTCTGCTGGGCCATGGGCTCCCCAGGGCTCATGGCTTTGATGATGATGATGAGAAATCCCCCAGGGAACGGGTTGGAAATTGCTGCACACAAACACTGACATATGGGGTGCATTTGTGGGGACTTTGGACATGTTTTGGTAAAAGCAAAAATGACCTAAGAGACTCAGAAGATGTGCAGGCTGAGTGATGGATAGGGAGTGAGGGTAAAAATCCATTTATCCACTGAAACCTCTCACCCATCACCGAGGGAAAAAAAAACCTGCATGGTTTCCACTGGAGAGAAGCAGAAGGAGACAAAGAGACAGGCAGAGCAGGCAATAAAAACATCACCAGTTTTTAATGATGATCTCAGCATCCATCATTCACCTCCAGCCCGTGGCAGAGGTTTTCCTTCAGCCAGGTTTGGATCCCTGCAAGCTTTGTTCCCCCTGTCTCCTTGGCTGACAAGATACCATCTGCTTCCATACAGTGCCTCTTGCTTTCTTTGGGATTTGTAAAGGAAACCCAACTAACTTGGAATTGCAATTAATTCATCACCAGACACATTATCTTCAGGTTGCTTCACTCTGGTTTCCAGACAATTTGCTGCCTGTCTTTGGCAGGGGCAGGCTTGACATCAGCCCATGGATCTCTTCTTGTTTGCTTGCTAGGTCTGTAAATACCAACAGCTCCCAGACACCCGGGCAGAAAGCAGCTGGCACAGCCCAGGAAGCTGTGGGGAAGCAAAACCTGCAAGCCTCAGGCACATCACCAACCTGTGCCATGGATGGAGTGATGATTCTGGAATACTGGCAGGGAGGGGATGCTGGGATAATCCAACTCGTCTCCAGGGGAAGGAGGCTGGAGCAAAACTTTTGGCCAAGGCAACTACTTGCCCTCCCATCCCACCCCTGGGATTTACAGGTGTCTCCAGCTCAGAAAAAAAAACCTGTTGGTTTTTATCAGTCTGCTTTAAAGGCCATGTTTTTCCTGTCCTTAAGAAAACAGACTGATTCAAAGCCTTAACCGTGTGCTGGGTTACACTTTAGAAAAGGTAAATAATATTAAGGGTATTGGGAGTCAATTTGATTTAAAGGAAACCAGGGAGGGTATCAGGCAATGGGGTAAGAGTCAGTCTGAGGTACTGCTCCTAATTCCCTCTGCTTGGCTCAGCAACACAGTTTGTTGCTTAATGAAATGTGATCAGGTGGCATCAAACACAAAGTTCCTAAGCTAATGAACAAGGCTGGAATAATCCTTCACCCTGGGCCTGCCACGAATTTGGAAGGAAAAATTGCACCAGGTGGAATGGAAACCAGAGAGGAACGTGGTCCCTTCAACCTGCTGAGCAAACCCAGCAGTGCTGGGGCTGGAGGTGGGAAATAAAGTACCAGGAATGTTCAGGGGGTGTTTTGGGATTTCCCAGCAGAACTGCATCATCCCTCCTGCCTCTGGGACAAAACCTGCCTTGAATTTATCTGGAAAAGCAAGCCCTGAGAAGCAGCCAGCTGTGGGAAACACACACAACACTTCCCAGATGTCCTCAAGGATGTCTGAGGTGCCCCAAGGGTAAAATAGTAAATAAAGAGGTTGGTAAAAATGGGTGATGGAGTGGGCTACCAGCCAGGGTGGCTTTTAAGTGGATGTGAGACTGGAAACAATCAGTGAAATAAAAGCCCAGAATCCCAGACTGGTTTGGGTTGGATGAGAATTTAGAGATGATCCAGTGCCACCCCCCTGCCATGGGCAGGGACACCTCCCACAGCCCAGGGTGCTCCAAGCCCCATCCAGCCTGGGCTGAGACACTGCCAGGGATGGGGCAGCCACAGCTTCTCTGGGAAACCTGGGCCAGGGGCTCAGCACCCTCACAGTGAAGAATTTCTTCTTAAGATCTCATCTAAATCTCTTCTCTTTCAGTTCAAAACTCTTCCACCTCATCCCATCCCTCCAGTCCGTTGTCCCAAGTCCCTCCCCAGCTTTCCTGGAGCCCCTTCAAGGCACTGGAAGTTGCTCTAAGGACTCCCTGCAGCCTTCTCCAGGCTGAACAACCCCAACTCCTCCCTGGCAGAGCTCCTCCAACCCCCTGAGCATCTCCCTGGCCCTCCAGGGGTAGCACTTAGCAGAGGATGGGTTCAATCCATCCACCTCTGGGTTGTGGGCCCAGCAAGCTCCCACTACACCACCCTGCTGCTGGGGAGGAAGATGATGATGAGAAGGAGGAGGATGCTGAGGATGAAGAAGGTGAGCTGGAAGCCCTGCAGACCCAGACCAGTTCCCTCCCAACTCAAGGCAGCTTGTGGGCCGATTGGTGCCATTCAAGCACAGCTGTCAAAGATGAATATTATCTGAGGAGGTTTTCTAAGCCCAGGTTTTACAAAAAAAACAAACAACTTCAGGTATTAAAATTGCAAGGGGTGTGTTTTGGCATGTAGAAGGAGGTGAGTCATTGTTTCAGAGCTTCTTGCAATGTGCCTGGCTGCTAATGAATGAACTTTGATTGCAGTTCCTCTGCTGAGGCATTTAGGGGTATAATTACACCTCTTAGAGATTAAAAGTGATGGAGTTCTAATGAGAGGAATGTTCATTTAAGGGAGGCCTAAAGAATATAATGAATAAGGCACAGGAAGAGTCACAGGAAGGAAAAACATCCCGGGAAAGTCCAGTTGTCCTGGAGAAAGAATAAACACAAGTGAAGAGCAGAACATCAACTCCAGGTTTTCAAAGCTCTGCCCCAATCTTGCTGTCACCACTTGGTAGGCAGCAAGATCTGAACCACATCCATTTTTTTTTTTTTTTTTAATCCACACTTCCTTGTGGAAAATCTTGGGGATCACACTGAATCTCCTGGGGAAGCATTTTGTGATTGGACCTGACCTGGGAGCTCCCTGTTCCTGTTGTTTTCACACCACTTCAGGATTTAATCATGCCCGTGGCCTCAGCTCTGCTGCTGATGGGCTCTGAGGGATGCAGATTTTAAGACAACTCCTGCCAACTGTGTCAGAGAGGCTCAAAACACAGTTTTTCTTAGTTTGCTGTAGAAAAAATGCTCCTGGCATCCGATCTAAAGAAGGAGAAAAGCCTGCTTGAAGGTGAGCTGTGGGGAAAATCTTCATTTGAAGGTTACAGCCAGTCTGGGGGGCAGAGCAAGGGAGGGAACATCAGGGAGAGCAGCAGAAGCCCTGAGCTTGAAGACACAACACTGGGGGAAAGAATTGGACATCTGGGTTATTTAGTCTTGAGTGAAGAGTGAGAGGGCATGTGCTAAGCCCTTAAGAGGAGAATAAAGTGTGCTTCAAGGCCTGCGTGACAAGAGCAAGGAATTGAGGTGGAAGGTGATGGCCCAGGCCTCCTTGGGCAGAAGAGAAACAAGTTTTGAGGCTTCTTGGATTTAGGGAGAGAGCACAAGGCTGGAAAGCTGGGCTGGAAGGAGCTCTGTAAAGCTTCTCCAGCACTTCTGGACAACCCCAGCCAGCCCTGCTTCCTCCCACCCAGCTATTCCACATTGTTAAATCCTCGTTGGTTTGGGGGTTTTTTTGCTCTTTAGGTAAATATTGATCTCCTTCCAGGGTTCTCTTAAAATATGAAAGCACATTCTCCTACATGTTAGCTCTGCCAAGAGAAGGGAGACTCTCAGGAGGCCAGGTAGGCACCAACATTCCTCTGAATGTGCTGGTGATCTCCCCAGATCTGGTTCCTCCTCCCTTCAGCAATTTAATCTTCATTTTTGGATTGAGCTCTCTCTTATTCTAGGCACAAAGAGATGCCAGCCTGGCTTGATGGGCACAGCCAGAATGAGCCCAGGGAAGTTGTGCTGCCTGGGAAAGCAGTGTCCATGGTTGTCTGCCCCTTTTTTTCTTTTCTTTTTTTTTTTTTCTTTTCTTTTTTTTGGTCTTAATTTAGTCATGATTGGTTCAGCATGTGGCCACCCACTTGCCTGCAGAAGAATAGTGTGGGCAGAGGACTCAATTAAACCAAAATGTTCCCACTTGATCCTGTGGCATGTGAATTACAAACTGTTGACTTTCCACTTGGAAAAAAGCCATCTCCATCTCCATCCCCATCCCTCTCTGAGCACCCCACACTCACCCAATGTCCTCCCCAGGCTCCAGGGAGCATCCATTTTGAGGACCATCAGAAACACCTGGAAATGTTCCTGGAAAAAAGCTGAGGGCTGAATTTTTTGCCCATCAAATAAAAACACCCAAAAAAAGCTGAAAGCACCCATGGGCTCACAGGGGGCTCTGCATCCCAGGGACCATCCCAGGTTGCCTGGGGACCTGAGTAGAGGTATCAGAGCTCAGCAAGCCCCAGTGCATGATCCCAGTCCATCTCCATGGTGCCACAAGGAGCAGGGGCCCTGCAAAACCACACTCTTCCATCAGCTCCTTCTCTAACAAGCATCACCTCTGCTTGGAGAGGCCTCCCTGCACCCACCTCCTGTCTTTAATGGTGCAGATATTGTCTGCCCAGGAATGCCTGCCCCACTTGGCTGGAATCTTGGGGTCATTTTTGTGCTCCTGAAGGTTAACTTCAGAGCTGGGAGCTCCAAGCACAGCTCTGCTGGATGCAGACAGCAGTCCCTTTCTCACACTGCCCTTAACCTTGAGGAGGAGGAGCTGTTCCTGCAGGGGAGAGCAAGGAGGGGATCAGCAAGGCCAGAGCTCAGGGTTTGCATTCCTTGCAGGCCAGACACCACAAAATGTCCTGCTTCCCTCAAAATGCCCAGCTTCCCTGGCTCTGAGCCCTCTGCAACCACAGCCTCCCCCCAGGAGACAGTCAGCCAGCTGCAGGGACACAGAGAGGTCTCATTCTTTTCATGCAACAGCATCATTTTCCCTCTGCCTTATTTCTTTTCCCCTTACAACATAAGTTGGCAGCCCTATGTGGGCACTGGCATGGTTTACATGGGGATTGCTTAGGTGGCAGAGAAGAATTCAGCACCCTGGGCACCTCCAGAGATGTTCACTTGGTGTCTCAATAACCTGTGGTCACCCCAATGTAGTGGCAGAAGGAAAGCACAGAAGTTACTCTTGTCCCATAGAAGGGGAAAGTGGGAAAGATAGAAGGGACCTATCCTGCATGGAGCTGGGTGACCTTCCATCACCCCCTTTCCTCCCTGGATAAGATAAATGAAGGTTTAACTGCTATGGAGCCCCCCAAGAGGAAGGGACCACTCAAACAGTTCACACTGTCCCACTCCCTGGGCCAAAGTCAGTGGCCAAAACTCAGAATCTTGGGGTTTTTTTCTGAAGAAAAAAATGGCAACAGAGCTGGGGTACTCCTCCCATGACTTCCTGACCATGTCAGCACCTCAAAGGATGCTTCTCACAAGCCTCTGCTCCAACAAGGCTTCACCCACCCACCAGAAGGACAGAACTCCATACACCATTTGCTGCTCCCTGTTCAGTCCTGACCAAGGTCTCTGTTAAACTCTCACAGAGTAAGGAAAGTTTTTTTTTTTGCCTGAATCTATACAGCTGCTCCTGCTGCCACCTGTGATGACAGAGTTGGCTGGTCTTTATCCTCGTTATTCAAAAAGATGAGCATTTGTCACCAGAGAAGGCAGAAGCTGCCACCTAAATGGTGCCAGAGGGTGCTGTTTGGTTTCATGTGCTCTGTGATGGCCTCAGAAGGATTTTCCTCCTGCCTCCATCAGGGTGGAAAGGCAGGAAGGTACTTTTTGGAGAAGCTGTGCTGTTCACAGATCATTCAAAAACTCTCCTAAACCACCAAGTAATTAATATTTAATGGTGGGGGCTTGTTACTGGTGGAGGAAAGATGAAAACCTACAAAGCAACACTGGAACAGGGGTTTTCCTTCCACAATCAGGAGACTCAGTGGGGTGGGCAGCAGCAGTCCTGGGCTGCTTCTTCCTTGAAGACCTCAAGATGGTTTCTGACTGTCAAGGAGACTCCTCCAGCAGGGTTGTAGTGCCAGCAAAAGAGTTCATCCAAGGTCCAGGGCTTTGGGTTACATGTTGTGCAGAGGGTCAGTACTCTTGAGGGGCTCTCTGCAGCCTAAATCATAGCAGATTAATAGGATTTCATACAGGAATGAGTAGGAGGTTGCTTTCAACCCTTATTTACTTGGACTAATGCCTGTAACAGCCCAGGGGATTTTTCAGACAGCACAGTCTTTGCTCAGATTTCTCCAAACAAGCCTGAGCAGATGGACAGGGAGAGACAACAAAACCCAAAAGGATTCCTTATGGTCACTTGACAAAGCTGCAGGCTGGGGGTGAAAAGTTCTCACTCTCAAGCCTTTGGTGGAGGTGCCAAGACCCCTTCCCCATGGTGGGCAACCCAGCAGTTTTGTGAGCTTTCCAGCAGGGTAATAATAGGGATTTTTAATTGCTTAATAGTGAGGGCACCTGGTTTTAGTCTCTGCTTTTCCTGCCAAGGGCTGAGTGAACACTGAGCAAAATTCCTCATTTTCCAGCAGAAATACAGCAGCTCCACCTGGTTGAGCCTCTCACTCTGGAAAGAAGCACCACAAGGAAGTTCAGGGAAAGCAACACCCAAGTTTAGAGAAATATTTAAAACTTTGTCTCAAACCTCCACTTCCTGATTTGCTCCATTTTGCTGCTGTGAGAAGGAAAACATCTTCTTCTTTCTCTCTCTTCTCAGCTGTCCCTGCATCCCTGTCAGTCACAGGCTGCCAGCTAGGAATTAGTGATAGAGGAATTCTTTTCTGCAATCCCCTTCAAACAAGTTTAGCCACAAGAGTGCACAGAGAAGTTACACCCAGAGATGAGACCCAAGTTTGTGTCACATCTTTGTACCAGGAAAGCCCAAAAGAAGCCCCCAGGACTCACCAACTCCAAAAACTCCACCTTCAGCAGCAAACTATTAGCTGAAATCTGAGCTTCTGGCTCCATCTGCTGACAGGAAGATGGAAAAGAGAAGAAGGGAAGGGAACAAGAAGCTACAGGGGAAAAAAAAAAAAAGACAACTAAGGTCTGGTTTTCTACTTAACTGATCCACTAAAACTGCTGTTAGAAGAAAAACAAAGCACAGATTGCTTCATCATGGAAACTTCTAACAGGTCCAAGATGTGCAGCTCTTCAGCAGGTCATGACCAATAGGCATGTGGGTCCTATTAATTAAGCAATCTATTTTGGTAGTTTTTAACTTTAGAATACACTGTCTGATGCCATAAATTCAGGATTTTGCAGCTGCAAAGAAGCCCAAAGAAAGGACAATGTCATAAGCAAAGCTCCCAAGATTGAGAGGAAAGGACAAATAAAGTAAAATAAATGAAAACCTGCATTACATGTTTTCCTCTCTCCCCACTATGTTGCTTTTACTTCTCAAGAGTTTCACACAGTGCCTTTAAATATATCCTGACACAAATATTTTTATGCCAGTATACATATGCCATGATTTCATGCCATAAAAAAAAAAAAAAAAAAATCACACAGACTCCTCTTGTGAAAGTGCAGGGGTGCCCAGCACAAACTGGTGCCAAGGATCCTGTACCCCAGGAATGCTGCCCTGGCTCTTGGGTGCTCAGATAACCTCCTGGTGTTTGCAGAGCCCTGAAGGCAGAGTCAGTATTCATTCAGAAGAGCCTTCCCCATACTGATGCAAAAGAAACATCAGAGGCTTCTCCACAGAAGTGAAGGCAATGTGATGGAGACAGATTAAGGCTTTGCTGCCAAATGCTTAAAGTTACATTTTGTACACACCCCCATATACTTTGAGAAGATTTTATTGCTGTATTATAGCTCCTCTTAAGGAAACCTAAACCCTCCTGATAGGTAATACAGCTCTCTTTCAAGTACCATTTTAAAAATAAATTTCAATTACACCAGCCAAAAGCATCCCCAGAGAAATGCCATTTCCACACTCTCTCATCTCTCACACAAATCTCTAATACAAAGTATGAAAAGCACTTGAGCAATACTGGGAGGTACAGAAAGGGCATTCTCTGAGATTGCTTTTCTCACTTCTTCACCTCCTAGACAGGTATGATGCAAAACCCAAAAAAAACCAAAACCAAAAACCAAAAAACAACAAATTAAAAAAAAAAAAATTTCAGAGTATACATTACACTAATTTGTAAATTATTTTCCGTTTGGCCTCCTTCTAATTAAACTTTTCTCAGGACCAGCAGTTGGCAGAGCTCTACACACTTGAGCAATATGTGGGACAAGTACAAACCCCAAAGCACTGAGCTTCTGGCACTGAGTGGGTAAGGGCACTTTAGTCATCTACATTTTTTTGGTAATAACAGCCCTAAGGAAAACATATAAGGCTAATTAAAATCCCAGACACCAAGATCAGAGGCTAATTTAGAAGCACATTAGTCATCCAAGCAGCCACATTTGGGTTTGTGAGGTTTAAGCCTTTGGCCATTCCTGCTCTTCCTGCTGCCCCCTGACACCTGCTGAGGTGTTTTTTATTGCTGGTGAAGTGGAGGTTATCTGGTGACAGGTTCAGCCTCTGGGTTCCTCTCTTTGCTCCTGAACACATGGAATTCTGGATTTCTTCTGCCATTAAACCAAGCATCCAATAAACCCCTCAGAGCTGAGGTTTCTGAGCTGCTTTGGCAGGGACTGTGCACCTACCTTCCTCACACAGGCAGCTGGGGCTGTGGGAATAAATGCAGGGGCAGAGAACTTTCAGGTTAGAACAGAAAACTCCTCAATGACATCATTAAACCAAGGCAATTTAGGATGATAGGTTCTTGACTTGTCTCCAGAAAGGCCAGACATACCTTGATTTTCAGAAGCTTGCAGAGCAACTGGATTCATGAAGCAACCATAAGATGAATAAAAAGCCCAGAAATCAGACAGCAACCCTCTGATGCAGAAAAAACAAAAAAACAAAACCTCTCAAGCTCTGAGAAGTCTTGGCTTAGCAAAACTGCAACCATAAAGTGGGCTGGACAACATTACTGCTCAAACTGATCACCAGAAACCAAAGAATTCTTCTCAGTAATAGAGGATGGAAGTCAACATTTGACCTGCATGTAATTCTTGCCTATTACACAAACAAAAACTGGGGCCAAACAGCCTCTAAACTGTTCCTCAAAATGATTTGCACAGAAGAGAGTCCAGGAAGACAGTCTAAGAGGTAAAAATATCACATTTGCTGCAGGAAAATCCAAACTACAGCACAGCATCCAAGCCATGTGAAGGAGTCCAGCTCTGCTGAGCACCAGTGAGGGCACAGCTGGAGCAGTGAATCCCAGGAGAACATCACCTCTTGGGAAAAAAAATCTGAATTTTACCTAGAGAAGGAGCAATGCCTGAAACAGAAATAATAACAAACTTTAGGTATGCAAAAGGCTGCTGCATAGAAAGAAAATAACTTGTTCTCCATGGCCTGGCAGACACTAAATGGGCAGCAAGAGAGCCAGGAGGAGAGTACAGCAGCAGATTTGCTGACAGTAAGGACAGGGAAGCACTAAAAGAAGCCTGGAGTCTGCTGTCCTCCAGCCCTCTCAGGCAGCTAACTAAGCAGTGACAGCTGAAACATGGGGGTAGGAACAGGTCTAATAATGTCCTTGGGCCCTTGCCAGCCTTTTTGGCTGCTAAGGATATTTTGGGGGTTTACCTTTTGGTGTATGAAGGAACTCCAGCAAATGGTGTTGACTTTATGGTTTCTTACAGTTATTTCACTCCTTGCCAGTCTGACTCCACAAGCACAGCTTTCAGAAATGCCAAACTTCCCAGGCAGCACTTTTCTGCATTTTCTTCTTAAGACTAACAGTCCCAGTGACACATTACCCCTTGCAACAACCAAGCTTTTCATCCTCAGCAGATGACAACTCCTTTTCTCTCACCCAACACAAGGCAAACAGTTCTGTGACCCTGCCCAGCAGACTGCTTTATCCCCATAAACCAAGTTGCCTTCAAAATACCACAGGATTATTTGCCACTTCCAATTACAAACATGTGACTGCATTTAACCCCTCTGCTTGGCAAAGGGAATATTTTGCATTAAGAGTGATTAATGAGGGTTTAGGCTCAGCTGAAACCACCTCAGTTAAGAAACATGGAAAAAAACAAACAACCTAGTGCAAGAACAGCAGCCAACTCCACACTGCATGGAGAACACCATTTTGGCAGCATCCAAAAGCCCAGAGTGCAGAAGCACTCACCCTATAAAAACCCACAAAAGCTTCCATCTAGAAATGGATAAAAACCCCACAGTCTGCAAAGGCAGCACTTGCTGTGGCTCTGGGCAGAGGCAGCTGCAAGTTTTACTCTCTATGAATACAACTGTGGATTGTAGTTGCACATGAACATATTTATTCTTTTTAAATGCAAGGCAGGTTTCAATATCAGCATCCAGATTATCAAAAGTTTGATAAAGGTAAAAACAGATCTAAATGCTTTGATCTGCTTTACAAGATTGCAAAGCCAAACACTGGGACCAGGCTTGAAAACAGCATCTCTTGTCATACAATCAAAATAGTTTACATACAGAACACAGCTCAATGCTTTTCAGGCTCACCAGCACAAGACCCAGTCTGTCAAACCTTCAGCATTTGAAGGTTTTCCTAGCTGCAAATGAAAGACAGAAATTCAGCCATAATGACAAGTGCTTGCAGCCTACAGACACTTATCTAGGGGTAAAAAAAGCCAAAGGTGGTATTTTGGAGAGTCATTTGAGAGTGCAACACCACCCTTACTAAAATATATATATAAATTAGACTTTATACTTTGGCTAAGACTTCCAACAATTAGCAGATTCCTACAGACACCTCCCCTCAAACATTCTGACTTCCCTGTTGAGTAGGTACACAACTAGAAGAGGAGAACCTCACTACTTTATTTCCAAGTATTCCCAGATTGGAAGCTCCTTAAAATCATTTTTTTTTTTCTTCAGAGCCATTCTAATTTCAAGACACAGCTACAGCTTAGGAGTTAAGTCTTCTTAGATAAAAAAAAGAATGCGAGATGGTTCCTCCAAAGAGCAGGCCTTCATCACACAGATTTCAGCACACCACCTTGGGTCAGTCAGCAGGTAGGCTTTGAAAAGCCACGTCTTCAGAAAGACAGGATGGTCTTATGAATGATTTCAATGCACTCTCTGATTTCATCCTCCTTGATCACCAGGGGGGGTGCCAGCCGAATGATGTCGCCGTGCGTGGGTTTGGCGAGGAGCCCGTTATCCCGGAGCCTCAAACACACCTTCCAGGCATCACAGTCTGCAATCAAAGGGGAAATAAAAAAAAAAAAAAAAGAAAAAGAAAAAGAAAAGAAAAGAAAAAAGACAATTACAGCAGGAAAAGTAGCACAGTTGTAGCACATGGTTACAACAGGGCCAGGTTGTAAACTCCTCGCCATCTGGTGGGGGAAAGACAAAGTGTGTTCACAATGAACCCAAGATCTTTTGGGTTCCTTTTGGGTTCCTTTTGGGTTCCTTTTGGGTTCCTTTTGGGTTCCTTTTGGGTGCCAAGAAGATGAGGCCAATCTCTTTTTGGTGGTGCCCAGTAAGAGGACAAGGAATAATGGGTTTAAGCTGGAACACAGGAAGTTCCACCTCAACATGAGGAGAAACTTCTCTCCTGTGAGGGTGAGGGAGCCCTGGCCCAGGCTGCCCAGAGAGGTTGTGGAGTCTCCTCCTCTGGAGACTTTCCAACCCCACCTGGATGTGTTCCTGTGTGTCCTGCCCTGGGTGATCCTGCTGGGGCAGGGGGTTGGACTGGATGATCTCCAGAGGTCCCTTCCAGCCCCCACATTCTATGAGTCTTGTTCCAGTGGTTGCACAGGAGCAGCTCTCCCAGATTTGCAGTAAACAGGCAAGACTGCTGCAAAACTGCAGTTTGTCTGACAAGACTCAAAGTTTGCCTCCAACACACCAAGTTTTGCACCTTCACAGCTGAATGCTTGATGTAGATGAAGTTTAAAAAGTGAACCATGCAAAGGAGAGGAATGAGAACACTGGGACAGGGCTTCAGACAAGGTTATGTTTGTGCCTCACATGCATGCCTTAGGAAATCACAAACCCCCTGCAGCACCAATTATTGTCTGCTCTGGCTTCTAGGATGATTGTTGGTTTAATTCAAGGTGTTAATCCTAGAAATCTGTTTTCAGTCATTAGTTTTTCCTTCCTTGTACCCTCCAGCATTCACTGTACCCTTCTAACTATCCTGGAACAACCAACCTCAGCCAATCCCTCCACAAGCTGACAGAGTAGCTTGGCCAGTGGTGTGGCCAGGTTTCTTGAGGTGAGGAGACAAAAGGGTATTTCCTGGGAGATAGTTTCATCACCAGGTTTGAGCATTATCACATTATCATAAATAATTCCAATACTTTAAAAAAAATTGTTAAGACTTAGTTAAATATCCCCTGGTTTTAACAGGGAACAGTCACATGAGTAAGTTTCCAGTAGGTATTACATTGCTACAGATCTGAACCCAAATAAGATGCCAATAAGCCAATCCCATAACCACTCAGTTACTTTGAATTTCAGTTAAAATATTTTTTTTCCATGCTATGACTGTGCAGTTCCATGTCCTTACCTTTGGTTCCCCGAATGACAATGGCATTTAGTAGTCCTTTTCCTCTTACAGAAGTTACAATATCAGATGGGGTCTTCATGAGCTCATTTCTTAGTATGTTTCCCATTATTTCTGCATTTTTAGCCAACTCTTCCTCTTCAATTACCTAAAGGGAAGTCAGATCTGCAGTCAGCCAAAGGGCACTGCATTAGTTTTATGTACTGTGCTGGAACTAATGACATGGCAATTGCTGAGACACAAAGCTGATGCCTCCAAAGTGTCACTGCAAAGGCTGCACACCCAAGCAGATCAGTGTTAAGTCTTTACTTATTCATGTTTACAGCAAACAATACTCTCTTTGACATTTTATTCTAAATTAACTGCTTTCTATTTGCTGTTATCTAAATGGCAAACCTCTGAAGACTCTTGATCTGCCCAGGTCCACATATTGGGTAATGATGAGGCTGTCTGAGTGACTGGTCAGCTCTGCAGTCACAGAATAATTTAAACTATGGACTCTAGACAAGACATTTTACTGTCTTCTGCTTGAGCTCCTTTAGCATCTCTGTGTTACCAGGCTCACAGAGCAACAGCCTCTGCAATCTGGTGTAGGAAAACAAGCCAGTTTTAAAATGCCTTTGTGAAATTAGTGAAAGAATTGTACCAAATGTGCAGAAGTTGAAACTTCCCCTAGACAAATTCTATTTTTGTCATTGAAAACATTAAAACCATAAAAGACAGAGGATTAGGACACCCTTTCAGCAAAAGGCTTTAGAATTTGCTTGGTGATGGATGCAAACAGTCAACCACAGCCAGTGGCTGAGTCTTACTCAAAGCTAGATTTCTACTTCTAGCATAACAATTTGTATCATTTCTTGAAGCAAAGATCATATCAGCATGACACCCTTTTTCCTTTGGAATCTGAATCTCAGTTGGATCACACAAACCTCCAGTGCTGCCATGGCAACTCGACAAGCCAGTGGATTCCCTCCATATGTAGATCCATGTTCCCCAGGCTTAATGGTCAGCATGATTTCATCATCACAGAGAATTGCAGAGACCTAAGGAGGGAAGGAAGGAAGGACAGCCAGTTCATGGACACACATCTTTAGAAGAGTGAACTAAAACCTGTCTGAAGCAAACTTTTCTCCAGGGCCCAGGAAAGGATAAATTTCAGTGCCTGGTGATGAATGATTTTTCCATTCCCAACTCTGAAGCACATCTGAAAAATCACCTTAATCAGCTTAATCCCTTAAATACACTCAGTTGTGCTGGTAACATGTAACATCTAACTACAGCTGAGGGGCATTTCTCCAAACTGAGTCTAATTTCCAGAGTTCAAGCTTCAATCCTCTGTTTAACAACTCAGAAATAGCTTCAATGGGCCAAAATAAGCTCCAGCAGGTTATAACCCCCAGCCTAATCAGCAGGAATTTAAGTCACTCCAAAGAGGATAAAATCAGTCATGTGGGATGCCAAACAAGTGAAATAATGTCAGTTGTACAGAAATAGCTTTATAATATATGTTAAAGACATTAGTTGGTTTGGTTTGTTTTTCCCTTTAGAGAATTCATCTAAAATATCCATCCCAGCAAGAGTGTGATAAATTGATCTCCAGAGAGAGCACAAAAGATTGGCCAGTAACTCTAGAATGAAAGGCTGGCCACTAATTTTCCAGAGAGGACAAGACCAAAGTGAAGAAAACAGATATAAAAAAAATCTATTCAATTAATTGAGGAGGGCCAAAATACCTAAAAACTATTTAGTTTCTCAGTGTTAATTATTTTAAAGCCATTAACCAATGCACAGATACTCACAGGATACAAACCACCAGAAAGGGCCTTTCCAAGAAGGATGATATCAGGCCTGACATTTTCATGATCAACAGCAAGCATCTTCCCTGTTCTGGCTAAACCAGTCTGTATTTCATCAGCAATAAACAGAACCTTTGTAGAGACAAAAAGAGGAAAAATCCACACATCAGAGAATTCCTTTACCTCCTGGAGACACACATCCTCCATGAAATGTGAACATGCTGTCCTCTCTCCACCCCCATCTTTTTAGCACATTTTTTTTCTATGTAAGGAAAAATCCACACAGGGCTGGACACCCCCCCAACCAAACTCTACTTCCAATATAACCATGAGTGGGGTTTCCAAAAAGTGAGGATTAATTTACCTCTACACCCAGTGCATACACAAATTTTGGGAAGCTTCTGAAAACTGCCACCTTAGCAGCTCTGCAGGTCTTGCAGTCTGGTGTCCATGTGTCTAAATAATTCTCAGAACTAAATCCAAATCTTGTTTTCCTAAGATGCTCTGTTGTCCCAAACTAATATTTGTAAAGTCACTCTTACTTTTTGAGGCAATGATCAAGCCCATTATGAAGGCAACTTTGTTCATTCTATGTCAATACCCTCCCCTGAAAAAAGATTTATGGGGTAACACTTTCAAATTAAGAATGAGAATGCTAACTGGAGCTGAGATCACTGATTTTTAAATCAGACAGGCAACACAGAGGGCATAAAAACCTGGAAATCAGCAGGCATTTTTCTGTTGATTTCCTCACACTCACAAAAGACATGGCCTGGGCCTGTGGGAGACTTTCAAAGTGTCTCTTAGTTAGAATTCAGGCAGAACCTAATATTGAGGAGTCAGGAATGTGGTATGAAACAGCTGAGAAAACGCTGTAAAAGCAAAACTGTAAGATCTCTGCTCTTCAGAGGTCTTAAAAAAATACTCAGGAGCAGATGACCATTCTCTTCAGTGTTTCATTTTGAGACTCATTACTGTTACTAACTCCTGGTAGCACTGGTGCCCTCCAGCAATAAGGTCCCTTTATAGCCATGGTAGAACCACCCCAGTAACAAGCTCCTGGCCCATGAAACTTTTTAGATGAAAAAGGAATTAAAAGAAGTTAATTTAAAATAAATGCAGCTTCAAGAACATTCATTAGCAAGTTCAATCAGTGAAAGCAGGAAGAAACACTGAAAAATATACACTGCTAAGAGGTACCTCCTGATAAGCTATTGCCAGGAAATGGAAGTATCCCTACCCTATTCCACTGGAAGCAAAGGAAATGATTAAATAGTACATGAAGTCTTGAATTCAAGGATGACTTTACAAGATATGCCAGTCAACTCAGTGTGTAATGTTCAAGCCAGCTGGTTACTCACATTGTGTTTTGTGCAGAGGTCCCTCACTCCTGTGAGATAACCTGTGTCAGGAACAACCACACCTGCTTCACCCTGGATTGGTTCAACCATGAAAGCTGCAACGTTGGGATCTTGAAGGGCCCGCTGTAAAAATGGACACAGGGATAGGAAAGGCAAAAAGAAAGAAAGAAAAAAATACCATATTTTTAGTCAGGTCACATTTAGAAAGCATGGAGATGGACACACACAGCAGAGCCCAGCTCTAAGCATGGTGTTCTGCCTCAAGTGATGAGATTCATGTCAGGCAGTTACCCCTGAGTGCCATTTCATTCCTGACCCAGAAGCAATTAAAAGCTGCAAACCCAGACAAGCAGATTATGGGATCAGATCAGAAATGACCTCAGAAATAGACTCAGTTTTGCATTACCCCATACAAGACAAACAATTGCTCAACACTCCACTCAAGCAAAAACGAATGGAGCCTCTCCAGAAGAATTTTGTCACCTTAAAGCAAAGTCCACAGCCACGTTCTTGCACCACCAGGTTCTAAAGGGTTTAGAAGTCCATGAGACTCAAGAGATGTAAATGGTTCCCAGCACAAATTTACTCCAGCTTTTCCCAGTATTGCCTCATAAACAGGATGAATTCAGTTATCAGTCTGAGGGCCCTGGATCTCAGGCCCCTGGAGCACATTCAAAGCCTCAATAAAGTTGGCTGAAAGCCACTAAATTCTTACAGACCTTTCACAATGGGCAGCCTTACACAGCCTCAAATCTGAGGAAGTTTTTCCACACTGGAACTTTAATCCACTGAAAGACCTTTGTTACCTCTAGTCAACCTCCTAGGAGGCCATCTCTGTTCTATAAACCTTCCAACCTCTGCCCACGAGTCACTTGCACTAAGCAGACCCAAAAGGCACAGAGGATTCATCAGCTTTCCACTCATGGAGACAGAGGATCCAGGTGATGGAGAAGTAGCAGTGGGAATGTTTCCAGTGCCTCAGGACTACCTGTGTTTGGCTGGAACCCTCTTGTCTCCCAAACACCCAGTCCAGCACCCTATGGATGCCATCAAGCACCATCTACCCTTTAATCCCACATTATAAGGTTGGGAAATTTTAGGCTAACCAAGGTCAACACTCTCCAACAGCTGGACAAGATGCACCTCAGAAAACGTGGGAAATAGCAGAATCACCAGTAGCTTAAGCACAACACCAGCCCAGCATGGTTTTAAGGATGTTGTGAAACTGGAAAGACTTGTTTGCAGCTGCAGTGCATCCCACTCATCTGGTCATTGAAGAATGCAGAGCACTTCTGAGGAGAGCAGGTAAAGACAGTGGGTTCAGAACACAAGTCCTGACTTTGGAATGTTTTCTATTGCTCTAAATTCTCTTAGAGTTTATTTCCTGCTCTCTTTTTGTACCTTAAACATCTCAGAGATGTGGGAAATGAAACTCACCCAGTGGTTTTCCTTTTCCATCCTAAAGCAAAGCTGAAAATCCAAACCAAAGCAGGACCTGCACATCTCCTATACATAATTATAACATATATAGTCCTGATCTACATCTAGATTCATGTATCTTCATGCCACAGCAGTTATTCCAAAGATAAACTTCTGACCTTCCTGCCTTGCTATTTACCAGAGAGATCCTGTAAAATGATTGCTCAGAAAAGAACTAAAACTGTCAAATACCTCAAGGGCTGGTAGGTCATTGTATGGGATCAGTTCAAACCCTGGCATAAAGGGTCCAAACCCATCATAGCTGGATGGGTCAGTAGAACTGGAGATAGCAGACATGGTTCTCCCCCAGAAGTTGCCAGCTGAAAAGAAAAAAAATAAAAATAAAAAAAAGAGTTGTGATTAATGCTAAATTCTGCAGAAGAAAACCACCAGCAGGGAAAGTCTAAGAGGGAAGCAGGCTTAACCCAAATGTGCAACCTATGAGAGGGGTGGCAGCAATTCAAGGAATTTGTTCAGAAGACACAAATACAAAAAACAAGCAGTTAGGAATAAAAAGATTCTGCACTTTAACACCCAAGCAGTGGTTACAAAAACATGGAGGACTGAAAGCACTTTCCATGTGGCTTCCAGCACTCGTTAATTTTTGACAACTAAAAGGGTTAAGTATACAAATAAGTTCCAGTTTATATATTCAACTATTGTTTCTAAAGCTTAATGAACCACCTTATTAACCATGGCTCCCTTCCTGGACTTAAATTCATCCTTGCATTCCCCTTGCAGAACCAGACATTACCAGCAGCTCCTGACAAAGCACAGCTAGAATTTATTGTAACTATTTAAGTCTAAAAGCAAATAGCCAGAAGCAGCCACAAAATATGAAGTCAACAGGACATATTTAAGACTGAACTTCTCAATTTAGGAGGCAGTCAGTCAACCTTAAGGGGTTATCAGATATGTAACAACATAACCTGTTAAAATAATAGCATAAACTATTAAAATGTCAAAGGTTACAGAGACCTTCAGACCTGATTCAGTGAGGACTGAAAGAATAAAAATACTGCAGTCATCACCCCAGCTAGAGAACAAAAACAGAGTGCTATAGCCAGGGTCTGGAGCTCTCTTCCTCCTTGATCCCTCACCTTGGAAAACACACTTTACATACCTGCAAAAATAATTTTGGCTTTGTATTTTGGAACTCCTTTGACAGTGTATGCCCATTTCCGAGCCAGTTTACAGGCAGTTTCTCCAGCTTCCACCCCTAAAGCATCAAGAAATAGCATTACCACCCATGTCCATCAGACAGACCATTGGTGCAGTACCAAAACCATTGAATCTCACTGAAAATAAATAAAATAAACATATAATTATTTTTTTTTACCTGTGTTCATGGGAAGAACTTTGTTATAATTGAACATTTTGGTGACAAGCTCCTCATATTCACCAAGGACATCATTGTAGAATGCTCTGGATGTGAGGGTCAGTTTTTCAGACTGAGCTTTCAGAGCATCCACTATCTTTGGGTGACAGTGGCCTTGATTAACAGCACTGTAAGCACTCAGAAAGTCAAAATACTTTCTGCCTTCAACATCCCACACATAAACACCTAGGAAAACAAAGGTGTGGTCAGTGCACAGAGGTACTAAATGGTAGAAGCTAAGAGCTACAACAACATGATCAGATATAAATGGTCATCTCACTGTTCCTTAGGGCACACCTGGAAGGCCCAATAATCAGGAAATAACCTGAGGGTACAGCACAAAGAAATGCCCAAGGAGGAATGAGGAAGCACTTCTCATATAAACCTGCCATTCCCCTAAGTTTGTAAGTAATATGAGAATAATACTTCCCCTTCAAATCCCTGCTTTGGGTTCTAAAAAGTAGATGGAGGAGAATTCTTTGGGAAGAGAACTGAAAAGAATTGTAGGTCAGAAAAGAAAACAAAACCAAGAAAAACCAAATAGTCTCAAAACTTGAGAGACTGGCATTATGTCAAAATAGGTACTGATGTAGAAAAACTAGTGGCTCACTATGCTGATTTCAACATAAACTCACAGAATTAAAATCTGCAGAGCACAAAAGACCCTCCCAACATCATCAAAGATGAGAATAAATGTAAATTAAACAATAATACAGTACACATGGACTTAAATAGGGCTCCAGTGCACCTTTTCATGTTCACATTAACATTAAACCTCTCCACAAAAAGTAACAGAAGCAGCAAAGTTGCTTGAAATTTTCTTACTGAGTTCCTCTGAATCATTAAGATAATCAGAACTTAAGAACTCTTCCAGATAAATCATTTGAGAGGACAGTTCTAGCAGTTAGCCTTATAAATACCCATCTATTTCTCTGCCCAGCAAACTAGTCTTTAGTTCATCAATTATCTCAACCCCCCCCAGAAAAAAAAGTCCCAGAGGTCCAGAAATTGCTTAGGTCAAGATCCCCTTTACACACACCACCCAGGGAAACCTCAATAAAATACCTTTTCCTCTTTCCAGAGCAACAGGCAGTGGGTGGTAGTTGTGGGCACCATATTTAGCCTCACGTTCAAATATGTATTCAGAGGAGGCAGAGCCCTGACTGGTTTTTTTTGGAGCAACTGAGGCAGCAGAACTCAGGGAAGCATGAGCAGCTCGACAGAGAGCAGCAAGGCTCTGAGGGTGGGTGAGCTTGGAGAACATGACTGACTGCAGGGAAGCTGCTGCAGATCTAGGGGAGGAAAAAAAAAAAAAAAAAGTTAATTATTAGCACTAAGAATACTTCAGAAGAAATGCTTGACACAAATGAAGTGTTGTTCCTGCCAGGATTGCAGGTTGCTCAACTCTAAAATTCAGTCAAGGAGCTTAAGTATAAATTAATGTGGTTCTAAGCTCAATTAAGTTGTTTTTTCTATTTTATCACACATCCACAGGAATGGACAGAAAACTAAAATGTGTGACTTGCCAAGTGTCTGAACTACTCACACAATTTTTCCTCTAAGGGTTCTTTTTTCATTGTGCCTTACATCATGTCTAGATAAATTCATATAAACTACAATAAACTCATCAAACTTCTTGTGCTATTAAATTTCCTTTCCTCTGACAAAGATGTTCATAAGACAAATCTCACAAAAAGAGAAAGCAAATAATACAAAACCAGAAAGAAGCACCTGACCCAAATGTTGTTAATTAAAGAATATTATCAGATTTGGGAAAGGACTGGCTAGTTTTAACTGAGCTCAGCTTTAAGAAGTAAAATTTGTGACTTTTTGTATAAATTGCATTCTTGATTATACAATGTTGCCACCCACACAGAAAGCTTTCACTGTTAGCAGCACTTTAAGACCATTAAAAAAATAAATATTAAAGCAACATTATGTCAGATGTTAATGATCAGTTTAGAACCTTGTCTTCTTTTAGTCAAAATTTCCCCTGAATGTACAAATTGTGTTAAAAATCTGAGGAAAATCTGAGGGTAAAATTTTGTGAGATCCCTGTGGATTCACCTCAGTCAACACAAAGCTCTGCAACAGTCCTGAGCAAGGAAACTGAGGTGGCATTGCCAAAGCAGCTGGAGCAAACATTCCTGAGAGCACAAAAAAAGTGGGGACTCTCACCAGCCCTGAGAGTCCTACCTTTCTGCAGGAAGAATTACAAACCCCTAGTCTGAGGTTCTTCTTTTACTTCTTTCAAGCTGGAAAATCTTCACTAGAAGCTTTTAAAAGGCCTTTGCCATCCATGAGGAGAAATGTCCTGCAAACTATGCTACTGAGGAGACATTAGCTGAGGCATGGGAGGTGACAGGGAGTAGGGCTGAGTGGATTATGGATGAATCTGGAGTTAAAAGATGAAGAAAAATTTGGTTTTGACGAGCAAGACAAGATGGACAGAAATTCCAGAAAAGATGAATGGCACAATATGGGGGGGGGAAAAAAGCCACAAAGACAAAACAAACCAAAAAACCTGAAACCCCAAGCTTATTAGCAGCCTTGAGGAAGTGAGAAATATGCTCATGCCCTGCAGCATGCAGGCCTGGAATCAGAAGGCAGAGCATTCCCCCAGGTGGAAAAGCTCTTGCATCAGCAGGGAAGAGCTCCTCAAAGCACAGCTGGGAAACAAGATTTGAATAAGTTCCCTCAGCTGTTGAGCAAGGCAGAGCACTGTGCCTGCAGACCCCACAGCTGAACTCAGTGCCTCTAGGGACCCCGTCCCTGGCACAGACTGAAACACACCCCGAGGTAAAGGGTGAATATTATCACACAGATGAAAACCACTCAGGCTCCTGCTGATAGAGCACACAAGAGCCCTGCCACCCTGCAGCCTGTGCCACCTGAACACGAAGGGGGGGACAGTGTACAAGAGAACAAACTACAGCAGGAGGGACACCAGTCTGGACGTGCCAAACCCCCTTTCCAGCCTAACACCACATCAGAAACGGCTGAGCACCGAGACTGGCAGACAGGAGTGACCCAGAAGCCCAGGGATAAAACCCCGGAGCCCTCTCACCGTCCCAAGGCACAGATGCCACCCTCGGGCCACCACCAGGGACGGGCACAGAGGGGAAGGTGCCTCTCGGCCTCCAGAGCCCCCCGGGGAGCGGCTGTCCCAGCCCCGGCCTTTTCAGCGGCTCCATCCCCCTGTGCCGCTCCGTGTCCCTTCCCCGCGCCCTATCCCGGGAAGCAGCCGCCGTGCGGGGCAGCCCGACCCCTCCCGTTGCCTTGGTAACGGGGCCTGGCTGAGGCCTTGCCCGCGGGGCGGGGCCGGGCCGCGCCCTCACAGCCGCCGTCCCAGCGTCGCCGCGGGAGAAAACCCGGGGGCGAGGCGATCNCGGAGCCCGCGGCGAAGAGACGGGGGGAGCCGCGCCGCAGCTGTCACCGCTCCCCGTTCCGCCCCGCCCCTCGCCGCCGATTGGCTGTCGCCGAAAACGGACCGCCTCCTCCTCGCACGCCCCCTTCTCCCATTGGTCGGGATGCTCCCCTGCGGCCAGCGCTCCCCGCCGATCATCCAATCAAAATGGGGTCTCTCCATCAAGTCCCGCCCCCCCGGCCGTTGGCTCGCTGCCTTCAGCACCTCCCGCTCCCGCCGCCTCAGCGCTTCCCTCAGGATGGGGCGGACCGGGTCGGGACCGGGTCGGGACCGGGGGGACAATTTTTGCAGCTGTATCAACGCCCTCCCCTCTCCGGGCTGAAGCCCTTATCCCCGCTGGTTCAGCGGGCCGAGCCCAGCGTCCTCCCTGGGCTGTCCTGCGTGGCACCACCCCGCCCTTGGCCGCACTTGTCCTCCTTCTGGGAAATGGCTGTAGAAAAAAAACCAATAAAATAAAATAATAATAAAAAAATGGGTAGGGACTGGGAAATAAAATCGCCAGCAGTGGGAAAGCTGTGGGACGGTTGTGGTGACTCCTGGAGGGTGGTGGCTGCTGCTCGCCGTCCCGTGGCCTCCATGGCGGGTGGAGGTGTCTGAGGGTCCTTCGTGCTCCGAGATGGGGGGAGCCAGTCCTGTCCTCACTGCTCTGAAGCTTACAAAAATAATAATAAAAAAATAACAGGGATTCATGATGTTCTCTCACGGATTGATTCCTCACAGGGCTCCTGTGCCGCCCGTTTGCAGCCTGTGGGGAGAATTGGGCTCCGTGGTTCCTCCCTGGAATGGGTCTCCCCTGGTGGGATGGCATGGCTGGAGCTGGGATCTGCTGCTGCCTTCTGGAGAGAGGCAGGGAGGTGTGAGAGGAGGCCCTGGTGTGCTGGAGCTGGGAGGTGAGCAGGGCCCGGCTGTAACCAGCACAACCCTGACCTTTCCCCAGGCTGGATGACACTGGGGCAGCAGTTTTTTAACCAGAAAATCTGGATATTCACAAGGAAGCGTGGGGTGGGGTTGAGACATCCCCGCCAATTCTAATCCAAAAGGCAAACGCTGAGAGTATTTCACTTTTTATCCTAACCCACCTCACTAGGAGGGGGGGAAAAAAAAAAAACCAAAAAACCCTCAGTCTTAGCAGCAACGGCTTCTGGGTGCCTCTTTTTACTCATGAGCTGGCCCAACAACTTTATCAACGCTGGAAAATAATTTATTCTTTCCACAAGGAAAACACAGCATCCCAGGTTGACAGTACTGAGAATTTGCATATCTTCCCCACACTAAGGCAACCCAACGCCTGAAAATATTCCTGAATCTTGTCACATCTTCTAAGCAAATGGCTCAGATTTTGGATGTGGCACTGCTTATGCATTTGGAGATCAGTGCCCTCAGAGAAAATCCTCCCAGTGTGCAGCAAGCTTGATGCAAAAAAAGGGCTGGGAGCAGAGCAGATGACACTGTGCTCTTTATGAACACCCATAGAGCTAAGATATTAATGCTGATATATTAATGTCTCTTATTAGGTTTATTCTGCCAGTGAACAGTGCCTTACCTCTGCTGCCAAAGTTGAAGGAATAAAGCACCAAAAGGATGTGCCCTGGGTGCTAAACTGGGAAGCACATTCCACAGTGGTGCCTGTGGAACAAATACATGGTTGGGCTCTGCCAAGTTGCTTGAGTCCAGTTATTATCTAGGAGCTACTGAAAGGATTTATTTTTTTGTGTTGTGAAAGGCCTGAAATGTGGAGGCTGATAATAAGCACTGACCCATCTGTTTTGGGTGTTATACTTGGTCCCAGTTCATCTTTGATGTAAGGAAAAAAGGCATCATGTTTCATCATACATTCAATAGCCTGGGTGGACATGGGCCAGGAGGGGCAACCTATGAGCTCAGTGGGATTTTCCTGGGCAAGAAATTCAGGTTTAAGCTTCCTTTTTTTATTATTATTATTTAACTTAGGTATTTGATTATTGTGGTAGATAGCTTGTCAGTTTGCTGAAGTCATGCTAGTGGTATCTTCTACCAATTTAGCCACAAAAATGAGATACTTGGAGCTACATTCTTTTCATCTTTTGTGGGCTGAATTCTCACTCAGCTCCAGAGCAGCTTTTTACCTGCTTTTAGATTCTGTTTGTCTCCAGGACACTTCCAGCTGGTTTAGCTCCACCCAGCCACGAGTTTTTCAGAGGGAACAGAAAAATGTAGAAAGGACAGAACTTGTCCAAAGGATTACACAGGGCATAGCTTATGAGGAAAATAAGTATCCCATCTGTAATTATCTGAAAAATTAAACTAAGGGCAACCAAGATTAGTTGCTGAAGTGCTGAATCTTGGGTTCAGGCTCTGCTACATGGAGCCAGAGCCATCCTGCCCTGAGAGGTGATTTCAGAAGCCAGGCATCCAGCCTCACTCCAGGAAAAACAGCCAGCATGTGCCCAAGTAAACACTGCGGATTCGGGTCTGAAATGCAGAGTTTCAAAAACAAACAACTAACCCTCAAGCAAGAAAGGGCTTGCTTTCTGTTGGGTCCTGCAAGAGGAAGAAATAATTAAAAAAGAGGTTTGTTTTCTCAAATGCAAACATAGTATGGAATGTACTGAAGTTACACAGAAATGTATTTTTGAGAGCTGTTGTGAGCTGGTTTTGAGATTTAAAAAAATTAGGAGCATGAAATAACTCTCAGCTGCAACGTGGTCATTCAACACTCCAGAGAGAGTGATCACATTTTTATATAGCAACAGTGCAGCCCTGTTGTGGCTCCCTTTCTTCCCTCCTTTGTTTTCAGCACTTATGATCAAGAGACAGAAAATACCCACTTTTCTTCTTTAGGTGCTAACAAGTTGGAATTTTAAGTTGTTCACATTGTGCAGACACTACCACAGATCCTGGAGCTGTTGCTCTCAGCTAGATGGGGTATTTAAAAACTCTGATTTTTAAAAAAAGGAAAGCAGAAGCTTAATGTGGAATATGAAGTCACCTGAAAGGCTCCACGTGACAGTGACTGAAACATGAAAAACAAAAGACATGAAATTTTCACATTTCTAGTAATTTGCCCTGCAGAAAAGAAGAAAATCTTGACCTACTTGAGGGAAGAGGGTTATTATATGCATTCTGCTTACCCAGAAAATACAGTGTGACATGGGAGAAAACCATAATGTTATAAGAAGGAACAAGTTAAGTCATGCCAGTTGTTAGGAGCAATTCTTCAGCTCTGTCTCTGGCAGGAATGCTCATTGAAGTCGTGGGGAATCAGGCATGGGAGGAGACTGAGGAATTGCATCCCATTAATTCTGTGGCTCTTTAGAGGTAGGGGCAGCACAAAGGAACCACAGTCCTGACCTCCTCCTTGTGTGCTCCTGGGATTCCTGTGCTGCTGGTGGGAGATGCTGGAGGCTGGAACCAGTGATGGTTCCCTGAGCCAAAGGCAGATTTTTAAGGCAAAGGTTGTGGTTAGCACATTTCCCTGGAAAACTCAACCAGCAGTCCCAGTCTGAGCCATCCAGCTACTTCCCACCAAACCATTTTCTGGGAAGAGCTTGATGTTGTTCCATGCTCTGCAGGTCAGCTCTGCAGATGTCTGTCTCATCTCTGCACAAGGGGATGGGACTGCCACCTGGGAAAGAGCCAAGGAGCAGCTGGAGCTGCCTCATTACTCTGGTGTCAAGGTGCCAGGGGAGAGGTGGGTGATTCCAGGAATTTCCTACTTGTACCCTTCCTTTTTTTTTTGTTTTCATCAGTGAGAGCTGAAGTTTCTGCTGATTTCCTATAATGCTTCATATAGAAAAATCACTTGCTATGGCCCCCAGCTGTGTTATTCTGGTTATTTACTGACCTTGTCTCCACAGTCTGCCATAAATGAGACATTTTACCTGTATGGGAAACCTAGATTTAAAGGAAAAGGATGTGCTCTCCTGTTTCTTGAACTTGCAGTTAATGAAATGAAGGATCTTTTTCTACATTCATTGCAGCTGAGCATCACATCCCTTGGGCATCATGCTACCAAGAAGACACAAACTTGAAAGAGTTTGAGAAAAACAAAAGCAGAAGAATCAGAAGTGGCAAAATAAAACCCAAAGAAAACTGGGGTCTGAATAAGTCAGTTTGAATTTCAGGCTTTCTAGTGCTTCCTGTGTGGGCTTGCTTCTTCCTTGCATAAATCTGTTTTTCTTTAGATCCTGCAGATCTGCTTCCTAACTTCCACTCTTCAATCCTGGATTTTATCAGGACAGTGATTTCAGGAAAAGACAACTGCTTTACCTGCTCTCCAGACTCAAAATCTGACCCAGGTGGCAGCTACAACTGTCACGAGAGCTCAGAGAGGATGAGCACAAACACTGTGTAATAAGAATAAATATCTTATCAATTTGGTTAATCTCAGGACTGAGCACTGAACATCTGGATACACTTCATCTCAGGAGCTCTGAAACTCTTCTCCAAATCCTGCCAGGGCACACCCAGGGGCTCTGCTGTTCAGCACTGCTGCAGTGAAGATTGTTATGGGATGGGGAGCATGCATCTGCTCAGGGCTGCTGCAGGCTGAAACTGGAGAACCTACAGAATTCCTTGGCCAAGTCAGGCTTGGGAGCACTGCAGGGAAAGGTTAGCAAGGTAACCCATTGCATCATGACACCTCTTGCATCATCTGCCACTTGTTGTTCCATCAGGATGACACAGTGTCACCTGCTGAGCTCCCCCAGCCAGGACTTGGAGCTACCCTTAGGTGTCCTAGAACACCAGATAATTCAGAAAATTACAGACTTTGTTGATACATGCTAAGTCAAAAGACTTTGCACTAAAATCCACTGTTTAAAAATTATTTCTTTCATGAATTTTCAAAAATTGCACAACTTGAGCTATCAGGAATATGGTGAACATCCTGCCAGAAGGAAGTCAGGTCTTCACAAAGCAGAAAGATCTTGACAGAAATTACCTACCTCTAAACTATCACAAGGCTGTTCCTTAGAAGGGTCAAATAAACTACTAAAACATTTAATCCATTTTTTGCTCTCTGTGGATCATTTATCATTTCTTCAAACTAGAGCTCTTCTGTGGCAATTTCAGTGAAACCCAGCATTGCTTGAATCCACCCAAACCCATGGCTTTCAGGTCAATTCAAAGGAAGGGAGTGAGTGACAAGAAAAGCTGTCAGGCTGCTGCCCACCCACAAACACCACACAAGAGGTGTCAGCACAGGCACTGGCTATTGGGACATCATCAGAACTCACCTGGCCTGAGATAAGGTCTCAACTCAGCTGATTCTCCATTTGTTATATGGGGTGCTTAATTATATTATATATATGCTTAAAGCTCCCCGGATTCTAAACCTGACAGCTTTTAAGATTCCCATTTGGCAAAGGCTGAGCACCTGTATATCCTCTCTTTTAAAATATAATCAATGTTGAAGGCTTCTTTCTTTAAATAATAGCAGTAAAACACACTTCCATGGTCAAAACTACCGCAAACAAATCAGCATGTGTAGAAAGGAGTAAAACCTGCTGTTTGCATTGATCTTGGGCATAGAGCTGGCATTTCTGAAGGTCTTTTAGAGGCTGCTCAGTGATCTTGAATACCTCTGCAGTGGTGCAATGTGCCTAAGCCCCACAATTTTTAATTACGTTTGATATGTGGCATTACACAGAACCTAGAAAATGAGGTGATCAGCTTGAGAAAGAAGCTAACTTGGGAACTCCCCAGTGTTGGAGAGGAAAAATCTAAGGGGAATTGAGTTTGAATGTTTGTGCTACAGCAGTGACCAGAGGTAGTGTTGCTCAGGAACCCCAAAAGAGCTCCTGTGAGTAGAACAACAAAGATGCCAACCAAGAGGCTAAAGCAAACCTGTAGTGTGCAGCTCAGAAATCATTTGCATGCATCATTATCTTCCCAGAAACTTCTACTGTGTACACCACCAGAAATGGGGTCCAGACCATGAGTTTTCCATGTCAAGAAAGTGCTGGAATTCAAGGTGACTTCAGCTGACACGGAGCCATACTAGAAAACACAAAAGTGTGTTCAGGTCTAGTGATGCAAGAACCCTGTTATCAATTTTTCTTCAGGAGGATTCTCACCCACCAAATATTTTGCAAGACGTCTGGTCTACCTGTGAGCTGTAAAGCTGCTGAAAATCAGACTTTGATCTCACTCATGACAGGTATATGGGACCAAAGCAACACTTCTCAGTCATGCCTGACTCACCTGACCACTTAGTGACCACTTCAGAGATCAGCTGCTGATCTCTGAGGAGAAGGAGAAGGAGAAGGAGAAGGAGAAGGAGAAGGAGAAGGAGAAGAGAAGAGAAGAGAAGAGAAGAGAAGAGAAGAGAAGAGAAGAGAAGAAAAAAAAAGCTTATGGCTGGAATCTAGCCCACAGTAAGTTAATTTTGAAACACCTCATGCATTTCCTCCTGCAAACCTTCCTGGCTGACACCTGTGCTGCCATCAGGAGGTGGGACTGATGCACTCACTCCACAGCAATGACAAAAATAAGCATTCCCCTTTCTTCTGAAGGAAAAGTTCAGGGAGCAGTAGGAGGGCTCTTGAGGGTTTGTACTTCTGCTTTCAGCTCAGTTTCTTGTCAGCAGCTGCACTTGCTGAAATGAACAGCAAGTTTCTCAGACAGTGTCTGCTCCTGGGACTGATCACACTGGGTGTTTATAGTTACTGCCAGAGCCTGGTGTGCAGAGCCAAGGACACTGCTCAGCTCTGAGGAACATTTTACCCTCCAGAAGGGGTAAAGAGGTCCCACCTGAACCCCTACCCCAGACAAGATAGATGCCAGAACTGACCAAACAGAGTATTCCATCCCATACACCTCATACTCAGTACAAATTTGAGGGATCACAAGGGTCAAAGACCCTTCCTGACCCTTCTTCCTGCTCTTCCTGCCTTTTCCTTCACCGGTTCCCTGTTTGCTTCAGCATCCTGGGAGGATTCCATCCCTTCCTCTGCCTGTGCTCCTGATCCATCCCAGCCTGAATCTGTGTGTTCCTGCCTCCAGCTCCCAACTGCTCCTGACCCCAGGATTCCAGCCTGGACTTTCCCGGGGCTGCCCTGCAGCCTCTGGGGTGACGTGAGAGTTATTGGGGGAAAGGGGGGAGGAACCTGGGATCAATTTTTCCTGTATATTTGTATATATTTAGTAATTTTTCCTATTTATCATTACTGTTTCATTAAAGTTGTGTAGTTTAGTTTCCAGCCCATCAGTCTCTTTCCTTTATTCTCTCTCCTTTCCTTGTCAGGGAGGAGAGGGGGATTCATAGGAGCAACTGGTATTGGGTTTAATTGCCAGGTCAGTGTCAAACCTTGACAGGACAGCATGGTGGGAATGAGGGAGGCTACTAACTCTTTCCTGCTCTCCTTGGAGCATTTGAATTGAAGACTCTCTTTAATTGAAAAGAGATGCATTTATTTATTTATTTATTGGTTGGTTTGGGTTGTTTTTTTTTTTAACACGTGAGACTGACTTGTGATTCTCTTTAACATTTCTATTCAGCTGTGAATAAAGTCCATTTTTGTCTGTGCTTGAAAATATTGCACAAGTCAGTATCCAGGATTGTTAAAGATAATGGACACTCAGCAGGGCATTTCCAAAAGTGTTACCAGTGCAAATAGCATAATCTGGATGATGCAGTGTTTGAAACTGCTATTTCCAGGGCTGCTTGGAATTACAGCTGTCGTATCTGGGCACTCACCACATCCCTAACTAGAAACCAAAGAGGTCACCCACTCAAGCAGCCACCCCCTCGACCAAGCAGGAGGGGATGTGTCCATCCCAAAGGCTTGGAAGTATTTAGCCAAAAAAAAAACCTTGGGTGGCTTGGGATCAGTGCCACAAAATCTGCACTCCCGTTTCTATACATCACCCTCCCGAGGCTGCACAAGTCATGCAAAGTGCAAACAGAGGATGTTATGTTCTCTGGAACTAATTGTAAACCTTTTATTTTGTAAATCCAAGGCTGTAGAGGTGACTAAAGGGAGTGTTGGAAAAGGGGCTGGCACTTCTTGTGTAGGAATCAAGTATTTAGATTTCCTATAAACCTCGAGTAGTTCTGCCAAAGGCAGTTCTGCTGGCAAACCAGAGAGCCTTGAAAAGCTTCATGAACAGCAAAGCTGCATCTCAGAGGAGACAATTTATGCTATTTCAGTTATTTGGGTCTGTACCATTCCCTATTTTTTGCTACAATTCACACTTCTTAAGGAAAACAAGTCATCAGATGAGAAATGACAGCACCAATCTTTCTTTTTTTGTTTGTTTGGTTGGTTTTTTTCCACCAGAGATTTCAGCACACTGCAGATGACCAACTGCTTCAGGCTCTGGGAATGTCTCAGAATGACAGCCAAATGAAACCAAGAACCAGTTTGTCCACAGTGATGAGAACCAGTAGAAAGCCACAGACAGGTCAAGAGGTTTTAGGTCCAGTTGGTTCTAAGCTGAGACAGGGAAAATGGACTAGGTGAGCCTGCTAGAATCTTCCTGAGGGACTTGAGCTCCTCCAACTGAGAAGAGTTTTAATCAGGACCTACACCCAGTGGGGAAGAAGTCCAGGAAGCAAACATTGATTCATGCAGATACAGATAAAAACAATTCAACAGGGAATAATTAAAAAAAAAACAACAACCCAACACTTTTTATTTAGACCAACACAAGAAGAGCTGGATAGGATTTCTGAGCTAAGTTTTTTTGTTGGAGAGCCAATGTGTTCTTGAAAGCATCCTAAGAGACTGAGGAGATACAGTCTTGAACAGCACGTTGTAATAATTGGTGAAACTGCATAGGACAGATTTTATTCTTTTTTTAAACCAATTACTTCCCATCCGTTCAGGGGTGGATAAGCCCCCAGCTACAATTCCTTTTCATGCTGGTGCTTGTAACGATGAAGATGAAATGTGATTTTCCTATCTAACAAATGCTCCAAACAGCAAAAAAGAAAAAGCATATGTTTCTCTGTTATGGAAAATAGGTCTTGGCATGCTGGAAATTCTGCTTTTTTTCCTTATTTTCTACCATAAATGCCCCATTTTCAACAAAATGAATAATGTAATCTTTTTCTCTGATTTATGTTTTCTTTTCTGCCTCATTTGGCACTAATGCTGTGTTATTACAAGAACTGTTCTCTGCAAAAAGAATGATCTTTAGACATCTCATCCAAAACCTTTGAAGTCACTAGGAATGAACAGAAAAGAAAGGCAGGGAGGCCATGTATGTTAGCAGCAACAGAACACTTTCCACTGACCAAGCAGGTTCTCTCCTCATCACCTGATGACTCGGAGCTGCAGTTTCCTACACCTTCTCAGGCAAAAACTCTCTTCCAGGCAGGCAACCAAGTGCACAGCTTGCAGTTTGCGGGTCAGAAGTCAGAAATGTTCATACAAAGTTGCTCAGACAGGGTAAAACCAAGTCCCAGGAGCAGAAGCCAGAGGCTGGGGAGGTCTTTGCTGGTGAGCATCCCTGGGGTTTACAACAGCTTCATGCTCCATCCCCAGCAGCAGGGTAACAGCAGTAGTAACAAGTGCCACAGCTCCCCAGCTCTCCAGGTTTGAGGCATGCACTGGCAAGCCAAACAACAAAAAAAAGGAACTTTGAAAAAGGAAATTGGAGAAGAATCTGGAATTAGTGTCAGGCATGTGTCAAGAGGGCTAGTTTTCCCATCTCCAATGCCTGTAATTACATCTCGAACATGCTAATAAAATCCAGTGGTTACAGTGGTCGATTTTTGGTTAGTTTTTCTTTTTGTTGTTGTCGGTTTGTTGGGGTTTTTTGGGGTTTTTTGTGTGTGTTTTTTTGTCTCTTTGTCAAAGTATGTACCTTAAACATGCTGCTGCGACGACAAGGGGAGAAAAATAACCACCTTTCTTATGCTTCCAGTCTCCATGCAACCACCAGAAGTGAAGATGTGGTGCCCAGCTTGGGGAGCAGGGCTCTCAGGGGGGAGGATCGGGGGGTCCCTCCGCCAGGTCCCGCGGCTCTGCCCCCTCAGAGGTGCGGGGCGTAGAAGGGGCCGAGGTACGCGGGGCCGAGGAAGGGGGCGAAGGGGCCGCTGCCCAGCGGGAAGGGGGCGGCCGACGGGACGAGGAGGTTGGCGGCGGCGTAGGAAGGGAAAGTCTGGAAGGGCAAAGCTCCGGGACCCGGAGGGCTGGGGCTGCCGTTCCCCGCTGCCGCCGGGGATGGAGCTGGGGCCGCCCCGTCTGCCCCCGGGTGTTGTTTCTTCCATTTGGTGCGACGGTTCTGGAACCAGATCTTCACCTGCGTCTCGGTGAGGCTGAGGGAGAGGGCCAGGCTGAGGCGCTCGCAGACCGACAGGTACCTCGTGGCTCGGAACTTGTTCTCCAGGGCCACCAGCTGCTCGTAGGTAAAAGCCGTCCGAGCCCGACGGGGCTTGCCGCATCCCGTCTCGGCCCGCCGCCGCCGGGAGCCCCGTGGAGAGCCCGGTTCCTCGGTACCGAGCGAGCGGGAGGAGGGCTGGGACCCGGCTTCGGTCTCCGACCCGGTGCCGGTGCTGTCCTCGGGCGGAGCCTCCTCGTCGCGGTCCCGTCCCGCTGCCCCGGGTCCGTTCTCCGCATCTGAGGGGAGATGGCAGCGTTGGTCAGGGGGAGGCCGGGATCCCTCCTCCTGCCCCTCACCCAGCAGCCTGCCAGCCCTCCAAACCCGGCTCTTCTCCTCGATCCCCCCCTTCCCAATGTGATAAAATAAGGGCAAACCGTGAAAATAAAATAAAAGGGAAGGGGGGGAAAAAACCCCGCCCGCTTTGCGAGAGCCCCTCCGCCTTCCCCGCGAGATGTGTATAC
>JAAWXA010000001.1:80124682-80205052 GCA_038090715.1 Florisuga fusca
AGCCGGCTCCATCCCTTCATCCCAACCTCCCGGAGATGGGTCTTTCCCGTTACCTCGCCCCGGGTTGGGAAGGGGGGGGATGCGCGGTGGGGTGGGCTGGGGGGAGGCCGGGAGCCCTGGGCATCACACCCGGGGATGCGGCGGTGCAGGGAGGAGGCGGCACAAGACGGCTGCTGTCCCCCGGTGTGTGTCCCCTCCGGCTCTCCTGACCCACCTGCAGGTCCTCTGGGTTTTTGAGGGTCCAGCAGGGCGAGCCTCGCGTCTCAGAGGGACCACCGAAGGGGGGACGGCTCCTGCATCCCCCCACTGCGCAGAGCAGGCTCCAGGCTTGGAGCATTCCTGCTGCCAGAGGTGAAGCTGCTCTTTGATTCACACTTCCACACAGCTTCTCATTTTGGGTCAGCACAGGGGGACTTTGGTTCAGGCTCTTCCCCCAAGGGCTCCATCCATGCTGTTCACACTGTTCCCACAGGGAAACTGAGGCATGATGCCTGTTCTGAGGGAGAACCTGCAGCCTCTTGACTGACCTTCCTTACCTGGATTGCAATCTGTTCACACCTACAGCTGGGACAGGGTAGGCAGCAGCAGGTCAGTGCTCTCCACCCTGCACCAGCCCCAGGACCACCGTGACCACTTCTAGCCAGCTCTGCTTGTTAAAAACTTGCCAGCCAAGTGTTTCTGTAGGTCTGTGTCTGCTCAGGAGGGTGCTTTCCTCTCTCCTTAGAGGTTCTGAGTTTTGGTGGTCCTGTGAATCCAGCTGGGGTGTGGATAAAAGGGCATGAGGCCAGGGAAGGCAGCTGTTGGTGGGAATCCACTGCTCCACCTGGTTTTATTCCTAGGAAGAGGTGCAGAGCAAAACCCTCTCCCTCTTTACAGGTGTTTCAGCCTCAGAAAAACTGGGTTTTCTACTTGCCATGGCAAAGGGAACAGCAGAGCCAGGAGGTGAGAAGATGTGCAGGGCAGTGTGATGCCAAGGAACTGTCATTATCAGCTACGTGGTGGCAGCACCCAAGAGCCCATTTGGCACTGGTTGCTTGTGTGGGTCACAACGTGTGGAAGAAGAAGGAAGCTCTGTCCTGAGCAGTTCACACACTAAAGCTACAGAGCAAAAAAAAACCTTAATTTTGAGGGTGCACCCTGTGTGAAAGTTATGATGTAGGTGAGCTGGAAAACACTGCTGTGTGCTGGGTAAGTTTTGCTTGTGTATTTGAAGTTCCTTGAAGTGCAGAAGAAGGAAGAGGGATGCAGGTGCTGGACAGCTTGCTTCAGGAGAGAAATGAAATCAAGAGAATGGATACAAAATCCTAACGCATATCCTACTAATGCTTTTAAAACAAGATTCTGTGGCACAGAATCGCTACTTTAAAACCTAAAATCATAGGTATTGCCATATGGTAAATTGGCACATGGCTCACTATTGTAGGGATGTTGGCAAACCTCAGCAGAGCAGATTTTTTTTTTATGTTTGAAAGGAAAAAAAATCTAATCTGATGCATGCAAGACTACAATACTTTTGTTGGAGTTGTTATGAGAAAAAAAAATCTAATCTGATATATGCTACACTACAAATACTTTTGTTGGAGTTGTGTCTGCAGGAGCTGAGGAGGTAAACTGTAGTGTTGGGATGAATTGGTGAGCTAGGAGACACCTCCAAGTATCCCCAGTTTAACCCGTGCATGCACATTCCCCTCCAAACACACGTGTGCACAGGAAAGCACACAGGAGAAAGCAGATGTTCACGGATCACTTTTAGCAGTCTGTTTGAAGTTGGTCCACTTCCCACCTCGAGCATTAAAATTCAGCCCGAGTGCTGCCTTTAAATTGCTTTGATGCTAGGTGGGTTTCAACCCTGACCTGTCCTGATGGCAAGTGATGGCTGTAACAAGCCACAGATCAATATTCATAGCGGGTGTCCTGGACTGATAACACTATCCAAGACAACGTTCACTATCAGTGGAGACAGCTGGGATGCTGGGCCATTAGTGATGTTGTTTTAAATAACCTGATCCATTTCTGGGTCTATTTAATGAATTTCACGGTTTGGATATTATCTTTAAGGAGAAGCCAGAAGCGGTGATGCAAATCAATGCTGCCAAGGTTCCTCTGCTTTTCTGAAAACAAAGTGGACTATAATTCCACCACAGCTCCTTAGATATTCTGGGACTCGCAGCATGCTATTGATAGTGTTAGCAGTAAGTAAGTATTTGGACTTTATTGAGGGAGAAAATGATATTATCTGTAAAGCTGGAACACAGAAGATAAAATCTTATCCATGATTGTAAAACGCAGGGGATCAGTTCAGTTCTTCACATGACTAACCAGTGGTTTTTTTTCTGTGTATGAAGCACAGGGCATGTAAGAGAAGATACCAGAGGCAGGGCAAGGGTTTTATAGAACCATAGAATGGTTTGGGTTAGAAGGGACCTTAAAGGCCATCCAGTCCCAACCCCCTGCCATGGGCAGGGACACCTCCCACCATCCCAGGTTGCTCCAAGCCCCATCCAGCCTGGGCTGTGACACTGCCAGGGATGGGGCAGCCACAGCTTCCTTGGGCAAACTGTTCCAGTGTCTCACCATCCTCAAATTAAAGAATTTCTTCCTAATGGCTAACATTAATCTCCCCTCTTCAAGTCTGAAACCATTTCCCTTTTTTCTCTCCCTACACGCCCGTGTCAAAAACCCTACCCCAGCTTTCTTGTATCCCCTTCAGATATTAGAAAGTTGCTCTAAGGTCACCTCAGAGCTCCCAAAAGGAGCTTCCAAAAATTCAGCTCCAAGCTGAACAACCCCTCCTTTTGGCTGAGCTGACCAGGGTCTCACCAGGCTTCTGCTTCTTCTGGTGCCCCAAGGGTCTAATCCTGGTTTCATCTCCTTGGGACCAGCAGAACCACCCTGGCATGGTGTGTTCTGGGGGCAAAGCCAAGCACTGGGGTGCCAGGGGACTGTGTCCTCACACCAGGGGCCATCCCACCACTCTCCTGCTCTGAGGGAAACCTGAAGATGGAACCACAGCGAGTTTGTTGTCACTTTGGAAAAGCCTGACCCAAGTCCCGACCCAAGATGCCCCTGCGAAGGTACTTCTGAGTGTCTGCAGCCCTTCCAGGAATAACAAAAGCAGTGTTAATTTTTCAGAGAACCTTTATTTTCAGCACCTGGCTCAGGTGAGGTGGGTGCTTCAGAGCATGGAGGTTCTTCCTTCCCAGGGATGTGGTGCTTGAGGGAGTTGCAAAGAAAGGGCCCTGGCATAATGTGTGCCAGAATCAGAGAATCAATCATAGAATCAGAGAATCACAGAATTCATCCAGGCTGGAAAGGACCTCTGAGATCACCAAGTCCAACCCTTGATCCACTCCCCCCCGTGGTTCCCAGCCCATGGCACTGAGTGCCACATCCAGTCTCTTCTTAAAAACCTCCAGGGACGGAGATTTGTTTTTGTGGCTTTTCATGTCTGGTGCTGTGTGCTGGGCTGTTGGCAGCAGGCAGCACCCGTGGCAGGTATTTTGACCCGGTGGCAGACACTTTGTGAGCGAGGGCAGAACTTGGGTCCTGATGCCGGGTGCTGGGGTGGGACGGAGCAGGGGGTTTGGGTGGGCGGAGGGGCGAGGGGATCCCTCAGGGGAAACCCAGCTTGTTCAAAAACCCAACCAAAACATCACTAAACGAGAGAAGAGGCGGTGGGGAAGGCAGCGGAGCTCCTCAGACCACACTCCCCGGCAGGCCCCGCGGCGGGGCGGTGCGGAGCGGGGTTTGGGGAGGGGAAGGAAGGAAGGAAGGAAGGAAATGGCGTCCTGGGCTCGGGGGGTGAGGGGGTTGTTGCTGGATGTCAGCGGCGTCCTGTACGACAGCGGTGGGGATGGAGGAGTGCCCATTGCCGGGTCGGTGGAGGCTGTGCGCAGGTGGGTTCGGTGGAGCAGCCGGGACATCCCTCGGGAAAGGGGAAGAGGAGGGGCTGCGGGGGGCACCCCGCAAGATGGCGGTGAGGGTTGGGTACCCCGAGTGTGGGCCTGAGGGGGAGTGAAGGTGAAGGTTGTGAAAGGCTGTGCAGCCCCCAAAGCTGAGCGGGACAGGACGGCAAACGGGGAGGTTTGGGTTCGCCTTGGGGCTTTTTCACATTATTGAAGGGGAAGGGGGCTGAGGGGCTGGCAGAGCCGCTGTCCCCGGGGCTGATGGGGAAAGGAGCCCGGAGCATCCCAGAGAGATCACATCGCGCAGGTTTGGGTTTTTTTCTTTTCTTCATCTTTTCATGTACAGCAAAAGGAGGTCTGTACATTCCTATAGTAATAATCTTAAAAATCTTGCTTGCACTGGCGTGGTTCTTCTGTATATTGGTTAGCTCTGCTGTTCCAATTAGCTGGGGCTTCTTGCAGCCCAGCAGAAGTTCCCCATTTCTCCAGAAATGGAAAACCTCAGGGCTGCAGTCAGAGGTTGCCCAGGTTATAGGTGACATTAAAGCCAAGTTTTACAGTGGTAAGGAGCTCCCCAGCACCCCCAGGCTGTGACCTGCCTGGCTTTAGCCTGGGGAATGTGATCCGGTTAACACAAGCTAAGAAACCTCTGCTAAACCCTGTGATTTCATTTCTTTAACTTAACTAGCTGTCATTAACTAGGTTAACTAGCCAGCACGTCTGTATTGGCCCTGCTGAACCAGAGGAGGGCAATGGCTGCAGTGTCACCTTTGTGTAAAGACAGATATTGATTTGGGGGGTTGCTGGAGGAGGTCCTGGGTTTCCAGGAAGGCCTTTTGGCTCCGTGTGATGTTTCACTATCCCAAGGCAGAAAATCCAGGTCTGTTTCATCTGGTGAGGGCTGCTGTCTGTACCTCACTTGGAATGTTTTAAACATCAAAACACTGAACCTGTGTCAAGCATTGACAGCCTGCTTGGCTGTCACCTCTGTGGCTTCTGGCCTCTGAGGACACCCAGAACAGACACACCGGGGACAAGTGCTTTATCCAGCAGGGAAGTGTGCAGGAAGAAATACTGAAATCACTACAATTAATCAGAAGAGTTCAGGTAAATACATGCTTAAGTGTTGGTGGGACCACCATGGAGANTCCCTCCTTCCCACTTCCTATGTATGGAAACACATATAGTAGGCACATAAAGTGTCAAATAAAAATAACAGCTACAAATTGACTGTTGGAGTTGAAATAATTCCTTTAAAACCCAGGACATATTCAATAATTCCTGCATTGCACAGCTCGCCATGTGTTTTTGTCATATTGTTTGTTGGTTGTAGGTTTTCTAAGTTCCAGGCTGTTACTCAGTAACTTTTGTCTCTGAATTTTCTGAAACCTCCCATATGGAGGGAACAAACTGCAATTTAATTTATGGCAATGTCAGAAATACAACCACAAAACTCTGGCCTTGGGCTAAATCTATGATATTAGGGGTTTTATCTTGAAACACAGGAACTGCCTCTGGGGCTTCTCTGCAGCTCCATGCACGAGGCTGGTATCCTAGGGAACATGATGGGAACATGATTGGTGTCAGGGTGTGTGAGCTCTGCAGGTTTTCAGCCAGCAATGGGGAAGCAGTGGTCATAGCTGTGGAAACTGGGGACAGCAAAAGTGAGTATGGAGAAGTGCCACAAAGGAAATAAAAACCCCCACAATATTTTGTTGAGGTCGTTCAGTGTAAGTGGTTAAGAATAATAATTTTCCTTGGGTAAAGTCAAGTAGCCATATTTATCTGCCTATTAGGTTGGTAATTGTGCTAGCTCACACCATTTAAAACCTTTATTGACTCATTATCCCTTTGCCAGTTGGTCATTAATATTTGTATCTGCGTCACAGTATAGCTCAGTGGTTTCAGGCAGATGGATTAAAGCTAAAAGTGGCTCCTTTTTTTCTAATTAATTCATTTTTGTATCAATTAAAGAGTCATAATTGCAGATAGCAAGGACCTCTATCACTAATTGAAATCGATATTCTCTTTTGCTGAGAGATCCATCTAAAATCTCTTGGTGCATATATATGTCCAACTGGAGTCTTAAATACCATTTTGATAATTCATACTAAGATATGGACTCTCCTAATAGGAGAGCTGACTGTTCTCTTCAGTTCTCTCCATCTCCCACATGGTTACAGCAATTAACTTTGTGTAACATCATACAGTACACACCAAAAAAAAGCATAAGTAAACATTTTCCCTTGCTCTTGGTTTCACACGACTGAAGCCATTTCAGCTCCTCTAAAGCTCTATTTGCTGCATTCTTTTTCTGGTTTTCAGTCAAATTCTGCTGTGCAGTTATTAGAGTTAGTACTTGAGAGACTTGCAATGTAATTTCCTCAGCAGAATCTGGCCCTTTTTGTGTTTATGAGGGCTGCAGAGAGATGGCTCTGGTTTCTGTTTGGTTTTAGCTAGCAGTACACTCAAGGGGAGCAAAAAAAAAAAAAAAAGGCCAAAGAAGCTGACAGACACTGCAAGATCCTGACCAGGATGACATTCAGTAACACACTTCCCTGTGCCTGAAAGGCCTTCCTGAGGAAAGCATCAGTGGTTGTTGTCCAAGATGGTTTAACTTGTGATGAAACACCAAGTGTTCCAGCAGGGAGTGGTTATCGCTCATGTACCTGCATCTCTGATCAATTCCACCTCGGAAATATCTTAGGGTTCAGTACGGCCTGGAAGGAAGGGAGCTGGTGGATCAGAGGCCAGAAGGGTGAACCACCCAAGTATTTGTTGTACAGGGGCCCAAGGAAGGACAAGGTGAATCTGGATCCTTCCTGATCCTCAGCTGCACTCTGGAAAACAGGCACCCATATTCCTGAGGGCTCTGACACCCCTGGTTTAACCCAGAAGACAGGATGCATTAAAACCTCCGGGGACCATTAGTGTTAACTTCAAGTGAGGATATTGGAGAAAATCCAGTAGCAGCTTGATAAGATAATTTGGCCCTTTAAAACTTTCACCCTGTAACATTTCTTGATCGATCAGTTTGCCGTGGCATACCTTTGGGTTTTTTTGAAGATCCTCATAACAGAGTTAAATAAAAGAGATCTCTTCCCAGTGTGTCTGGTGAACTGGCAGACTCTGGGGAGCAGATCAGAAAGCCCATGGACAAGATCAGAAAGCCCATCGGTGACTTAAAGGCCTCTCCTGGAGCCAGCCCTCAGAGTGCCTCTGTGCTCTTGTGATTGTCTTAATTGATTTACACAGCGTTGACAGGAGGTGACCTATTCCCTTTTTATCTTACAAATAGCAGGGAGCTGGTCTCTTACAAGGCAGAAGGTGGTTTAACATCCATAAAAGATGCTCAGCCTGTGCCCTGTTATTTGCATTTACAGCTGCGTGCTGATAGTGTGCCCCATTAGCATATCCATATGAAAAGCAGACAGGGGTTGGACATTTACAACATCCTGTTGTTTGGCAGGGATAGTGCATCTGTTAGCACAACTTTTGCTTGAAAAGAGCAACGGAAATCTGGGGAGCAGGGAGGCTGGGGAGCAGCTGGACACTCGTGTGGAAGTAAAATACCTGGAGAGTCTAACAAGGAGAGGAGAACAAGGGGAACGGGGACTGTAAAGCAATTCGGCACACGGGGGGTGGGTTGNNNGGGTTTGGGTGGGACAGTTGGGAGTTTCCAAAGAGCCATCTGAAAGCCTGTGTGCCACAAAAAAAGGGGGGAAGCTCCTCTGTGACCCCAGCTGAAGCAGCAGAGACACAAAAAGGTGAAGCTGGGCACGGGCAGAGCCAGAGAGAGATCCAGGAATTGATCCTCCCTCATCGCGGCTCCGCTCGGCTCCGTTGCGTGAGCTGTGGCCTCGGTTTGCTGAGGGCACTGGACCTTCCTAACTCTTGTTTGCCTTCCTAATCAGCAATGCTCATTATTATTTTAAAAGGATCCGTGTCCCTGAAGTTGTGAGTACTCCGAGTGCTGTCTACACAAATTGCATGAGTAAGTGCTTACACTGTGGAATTTAAACATCATTAACCTTTAGGGTCTCAAAGTACTTACTGTCCATCAGCACGATTATGTGCAATGCAAATATTTACCAATAAAGAGTAATAAAAGATACCACAGTGATACCTGCTACCTAATGGTACTCGTTTGTCCACTACTGATAAATCCCTGGAGTGGATGAGCAGCACTTTGCCTCATTCAGTGCTTTAGAACTTGAGATTTGGCTCAGGTTACCACTAGAGCAGTCATTTTTTTTTTTCCCTGATCTTTTGGGTGAGGTGAACTCAGTCTGGAAACTTAAAATTGAGTCTGATTTTTTTGTAAACCCTTGTCAGGGTCAGCGTTCAGGCTCGGTGCTGTCTTTGCAAGTGATGCACTGGAAGTAGCAGTCAGATGCTTGCAGATTAAAATCACACTGTGTTTTCCAGAACACAGCTTGGTCTTGGAGGTAGTGCAATTAAATAATAATGTGCTTTCTAAAGTGAGTAAGCAGAGCACAAGAAAGTGAATTCTTTCTCTAGAAAACAGGCTAAATGTAAACTTTTGGCAATATACTTTCTGGGAAATAGAGTTCATTCTTTACAAACACTCAGATACCAAATAACAACTTGACAGTGATAATGTGTTCTTGAGTGAAATTTTATTGGAATACTTAGTAACTTCAGAGGAGAGAAAAAAAATAAACAAACCAACAAACCAACCAAACAAAACCCCAGCTGCCTTTAGCCCCAAATGAAAGTGATTGGGATATGATTCATTATATTGTCCATAAAAATGTTTTGCTTAGTGCCAGTAAATACACCCCAGAGCTGTTCATGCTAACTGAATTCCCAAGAATCAAGTTTTTCTCTTTGACAGCTCCCAAGTGGAGAGTTACTAAGTATTAAAACTCTACCAGAGTTTACTTTTTTTACAAAATACTCCCCTATGTTTGCATCATCCCCATTGTTGGTTTGCTATGGTAGAGCAATATGTCAGCCCTACAAGAAAAGCTGGAAAACTCTAATTCAGTCCCTGCAATGTGGTTTAGCTCTGGGACTGCAAGGTTTAATACTTCAAACTAATTTGTTAATCTGCAGAGATGAAATGCACTGAATGTAATGGATAAGGAAGATTTTTCTCACGTTTTTCTTGGTGCTGCCTTTCTGGTGGTGATCCACTTCAAGATTTTTATTAAATGCTTCATTTTAGATTTCACTGTTGTGGCATAGTGCTGTCTACAAATCTGTAGACAGATCTGGTGTCTACCTTTCTGTTCAGGCAGATGGAATGGGATTTATGGTCTCAGTAATTTGCTCAGTAATTCTGGTATCCCTGTATGCCCTGGTGGGAGCTTTTGTAGAGAGACTTTGTGTGTGTTTTGATGTGCAACTTCCAGTATTTATTTCTACCTCTGAAAAATTCCAAATGATTGGGATACCTTAATAAAGGTACTTAGAACTACTATTTAGTGATTTGTTTTTTTTCCAGCTTTTGCTGTCAAACAGTGTCTCAGTGTGGTGCTTCCAGATTTATAACAGTACCCATTCTTATTTCATCCTTCCCTGCCCTTAAATAGCATTGGCCTCTTTTTTTGTGGCTCCTTGATGTGTGTCTATTAATCTGCCTTCATTCCTGTTCAAAGGTAATACCCTCCTATTTTTTAATCCCTTTTGCAACCCATCCTTTGGATTCCACCCAAACTATCCACGTCCCTATAGAAGAGAGAGGTGAGCCAGATGGGTCTGGAGAGGAAATTGTGCTTGTGAGGTAGCAGATGTAGAGATCAGATTCTGACTTAAGAATGCAAGGGGGAGCAGGGCCAAAAAGTGCAGTGTGTAAATATTTGTCAGGCCAGCCCTGCTCTATGGAACAGAAAGCTGAACCCCCAGGGGATGGGGAGCTTTAATGTGCCGGGCTGTGCTCAGCACCAACCTCAGGACATCAGTGAATGGAGATCAGGGGACAAAAGTAGCATCAGAGGTGTGACAGCAAGATGTAAGGAGTTTGGAGATACCATGAGGATGGGAGAAATCAGAGGAATGGAACACTGGGACACTGGGATAGAGAAGGAACAACCAGAAAGCAAGCCAGGGTCACCGTGTCAGAGGAGGGTGGGTGAGGTTTTATCTGCAGCCCTCTGATCTCACCCCACCTGCTGAGCAAAACACCAGGGAAATTCAGTGTGTCTGTGGAATAGAGAGAGGCTTGTGCTGTAAAAACTGGGCAGATGCAGTGAGGATAGATGAAGGCTTTCAGGGCTGCCTTCCCTCAGACTTTTGAAATAATGATTTGGCTTGGTGTCATTCCAGAAGCTGCAATGAAAAATGCTTGTGGCTGGAATAGCCACTAAAATAGCACGAGTGGAGATTTGCTGAGAAAGTATAATGTGTCATTGCCACAAATACACTTTTTAAGCAGAGGGCACATAGAGCAGAGCAAATACACCACCACCCCCCTGGTTTTTCCACAGCTGGACCCCAGAAGGTGTTAGCACTTTGAGCCAGAAAGTCCTTTTGAATCCTCAGGTATGCATCCTGCTCCAGCAGTGAGAGGTTCTGGGAAAAGCCTGCAAGATCAGGCTCAGGATTTGCATTAATTCACAAATGTAACATACTCTGACACTTCAAGATGTAACCTGTTCCTCCCAGGGGCTAGAAGATGGTTTTGGCTTTCTGTGTAGAGCAGTGGGTGACTTGGATTACTCCCTGGCAGTGGCAGAGGCTTTTGTGGAATATGGAAAACTATCCCACAGCTTGCTTGTCAGCAGTGTCTGAGGGCAAGGAAGATTTTGATACCTCCCTTTGGATTTTACATGCTGGATAAGAGCACATCATGCACTGTCAGCCAGGCAGGCTAAAGAAATGCTATACATTTCTGCTCTTTTAAAGCTCTTTCTTCTGCATTGACCTTAAAACTAGGTAAGTAATTTCTAGTTTTGACCATTTATGCTCAGTTTCTTCTTGGCTTGGTTCCTCCTCCTCCTGGCAGATTTTTTACCTGCAGCACCAGCTCCCTGGCCCTTGCAGAGGCAATAAGCAGATGTTAGCTTTGCCCAGGTGAGAGGACAGAATTCCTGCTTTTATGGGATTGTTTGGTTGCAGGTCGATAACTTTCCAGTACTGGTTTTTCCCCTGTGTGTCAAAGGGGGTATTATGGTTCTGACAGGTTTACACTGAAGCACACTGGTATTCATCTGCTTATGCAAAAAGGTCAAATAGCATAAATGCTTAGCACACTTTCTTTTAAATTAAAAAAAAACAAAAAGACAAACAAACAAACCCCCTAAACAACAAAAAAAAGCCTCTCTCTGAAAAAGCAAAATCAGGATACAGAGCCCGCTCTGGAAATCTCATAACCAAAGCTCTTTCAGACCCCTTTGAAGTTGGTGTTGGACAATCTCCAAGCTCAGGCTTGCTACCTCTTCCAGGGTTTTGCTTTCTGTCCCCCCTGTACAGAACTCTCCTTTTGCTCCCATGTTAGGAAAAACCTTTGCAAAGAAGAGTGGTCAAAGGTGGGAAGTCTGAAGTTGAGCGTTTTACTGAGTCCTTAGTTGCTTCTGCCACGTGCAGGACAATGTGAACTCAAGAAGGACTGATGGCTTCCAGCCTAGATTCCTGGGCCATTTCTTTTCCTGCTGGTGTGGCAACCTTTACATCATCTGCAAGATTATTATTTTTTTTCTGTGTGTGTTCTGTCTGCCCAAAGGCTGCCCGTAAAGGTTGGCGAGGGCAGTTGGTTAAGTCTGCACAAGGTCAGTCAGGATGTCTAATAATTGTCCTAACACTTTACCTGTTATGGAACAATAATGAGAGGGTTTTTTTCATTATTTTCGGGTGAGTGAACCTGGCAGATGCTGACAGCCAGCAGATGTGTAAAGTTCGAGGTGATTTGTAAGGGACCGGCTCATCTGACACCCGGTAATTGCCTGGTGGGACATTGTCACTCAGCATCCTGTCCTGCTCCAGCAGAACGAGGTAAAGGTCAGTTCAAAGAGCTGCTGAAGTGTGAGGGGCAGCTCAGGCCTGAAATGAAAAACCTCATTTCCATCTCTCCCCTCTAAATGTGCTCACAGCATGCCCGGAGCTGACCGGGTGTCCCAGTTGTAGATTTAGGGATTGTTTGGGTGACTGAGTGGTGGTTTCAGTCTGGAGTGGGTTTAAATCCTTCCTCTGGTGAGGGTCAGAAGAAGTCTCCTCACCCACCTGTTGACATGTGAGTTCAGTGCTCATCTGTCTGCTTACAATTTGGGGCTTGGAAGTGTCTTTCCCGAGTTGTTCCTTTGCTTCAGCACGTCAGGAGTGGATTTGTCTGGGGATGAGCCTGCTGATGGCTCCCAAGGAGGATGAAGTGGTGGCTTTGGGAAGTCCTCAGCTACCAGCCCCACACAGAGTCCATGTGTGCTGTCCCAGGAGCAGAGTGCTGCCTGCCCCAGTGCCTGGCTTCTGCTCAAATCAGGATTGATTCCTGCTCCTGCTGGGATCTTTATCCCAGCTGCAGTCTGTGGATGTTGGCTGTAGCCCTGACCAGGTTTCCTGGGGCTGCCTGCACATCTGTAGTATAGGTGCCAACAAATCTGTAATACTCTGGAGATCTTGATAAAATGTGGGTGTATTTCATCAGCTCTTGCTTCATTCTTCTCCACTTGCAGGTATCTCATCCATTGCTCTTTATCTTACAATGCCCCACATTAAAAGTTTAGTTCTTTTTTCTTCCCCTAACATTCCCCCCATTTGCTGGCACTAGAAACCAGTAACTTGCTCTGCATGTGCTTCTTAAAATGGGAATGCTGGTGGCTTGAGGTTTCCCATGGAGCTGGCAAGTTTCTCAGCAGGGCCTCCTGTTACAGTACTGACCCACTGTGCAAAGCATCTCAGGCATCTCTTTGGTCCTCCTGGTGCAAAACCCATGAAAACTGAAGGAGAGTTTTGCTGTAAACATGAGCAGAACCAGGATTTAAATTGAAGGAGAGTTTTGCTGTAAATATGAGCAGAACCAGGATTTAAATTGAAGGAGAGTTTTGCTGTAAACATGAGCAGAGCCAGGGTATTCCCAGTTGTTAAAAGCTCTCCCTAATTATTTAAGCTCTGAGTTAATAGCTGTTTGGTGCTGAGTGCTGGCTTGCAGGCTCTGCCCATGGTCCCTGTGCTGACCACTGAAGGATGGGTTGGTCCTGGTGTGTGTATAACCATGCTCATCCCAGTGGGTGTGACTGGGTTGTACAAGGATTTGGTGGAGAGGTAGCAGAGGGGGTTTTTGGAGATGCTAACTTTGAAGGGAAAAGTGGCTTTTTTAATGAAAACGGTTTGGGTTTTTTTGTTTTTGTTTTTTTGTAGAAATTAGTCTTCTCTGGGATTCTTGATGTTTCTTTAGTTCAGTGTTCCAGGATATTTTTGAGAGTTCTTTTCATGTTTCACCAGAGGACTCCCATTTTCTGAACCATCTTGGCCTAACTTTTTGTAGGCCTCACCTGATCCTAATCAGCATTTACTGACCTTGTTTTTTTGAGGTGGTAATTGCAGCTGGCCATGAAGGAGGCCAGGATGTGTCCAGACTGCTTCTGCCTTTGCTCGTGCCTTTCAGAAGCACAGCTCTGGTTTTCATGTCAAGTTCTGAGAACTTCAGTGTGTAGTGCAGAAAAGCCAAGTCTGACCTGTGAGGGCCCATTTGTTTGGCTCTGCAAGATGGTTCGTGTTTTTCCTGGCTTCATTTCATTGACCTTTGGGAAGGGAAAGAATAAATTCTTATTCACCAAATGTCTGCTTCCAGGCAGTCACAAATCACCAGATTTTTTCCCTAAGAGTCTGCATCTAGGCTTTGCATTTAGAATCAGATTTTTTTCTTTTCTTTTTAACCAGGACACGCTCTGCTCAAGTTTGTTTTGCCTCCACATTACACTGCTCTGCTGTTTAACAATGTCTGAACCCGTGTTTGGAATAACAGATGTGGGATACTGTCATCCCACTGTCACACCAATTGCTCATTGTTCTGAGAAGGTCACATCATAATCCATTAACAATAATTATTCCCTGGGTACACCCTGCACTTCTTCACTCAATTGCTTCATTAACTTGTGAGTGAATCTCACATTCACTGCTCCAATCAATGAAGATATATTTATAATGTACAAGTGGATGCTATTAGTTACAATATATTAACTGCCTAATTTAAAATAGAAAAGCTATCTTTATGAAGGGCAATTAACCACTAACTGTAATTGATAATTCACATACCTATGATTAGGAAAGACAAATAAGAAGAAAGAAATGAATCACCTGCAGCACTGAAAAAGACAGTGCAGTTTTAAAGAGGGGAAGGGGCTCTCTGGGTCAGGACCAGGTTTCTGAGAATCCTGTGGTGGAAAGTTCATGGTCAGATGCATTACCTTCAGGTGCCTTTGGGGTTTATGGCAGCCAGCTGAGGTTATCTGTGTTAGAAAAGGAACTCACCACATTTTGTTGTCTCGACAATCAGTGCAAGGATTTTCATAATAGAAAAGTCTCTTTTTTATCCTAACACAAAGAAATGTAATAATACTTTATTGTGTACTTAGAAACGTAGCCCCAATATTACCTGGGTGTCTAAGCCTATATTAGCTTAGGTCCTCTGAGAGAGTTATGTACAAATTCACTTTAAAGTGACAAAAATTAGGCATTTTAATTTATGTGAGGGGTTGAGTGACAGTCCTTCTGGCAATTTTTACTTTTTAAAACATGATACCTTTTCAGTTCTTCTAATTTTCCATGGTTATGTTGAAATGCTTTGGTTCTCCAGGTAGCTGACAACTCATCTTGGGAGAAGAGGCCTTTTTGTCACATCCTTAGAAGGTGACCACAGCTTGAAGTCAGGAAACAAAGCTACTCAGAGGCAGAGCACAAGATTGCAGATTATCCCTTCAAGGAAACCATGTCCTTGGCTGTAGACACTTGGGGCCATGCTTTTTTTTTCCCCGAGAAGCCATTTACATGTAAACATTTATTAATGAATCAGTTGAAGTGCTGTATTTTTCAGGATTACCCACCAAGTAACAGAATCAGTGTTTTATGAGAGAATAAGTGATAAATGTAACTTAAACCACCCCAGTGTTGGTACAAGGATCATTACAACTATCTGCCTCTTACCTGGAGTCTGCAGACGTGCTGTTGCCTCCAGCAGATCCCTGCAGAAGGTGATGAGGAAGTGGAAAGGTGAAAATCCAAGTTAAAACGTGGATAGCCAGTGGTGTCACACCAGGTACTGCACCTCCTGGTTGTGCAGTGCCTTCAGGCCACATCCAGAGAGCAGTCCAAAGAAAAGGAACTCAGTTTTGGAGTTTTTGAGGTATGGAGGGGATGTGTGTGGCTCCCAGACTGTGGTACCCAGGGGATGGTGGACATCCCCTCTGCTGCCATGTTCAGCTTTAGGTCTTTGCTCTGGAACTGGAGTTAAGTGCTATGGCAGGGGCTCTGCACTTGAAAACTGCAACTGGTCTGGCCAGAATCAATTATTTTAGGTGTGTCTTGCTCCCAGAGAGGGATCCTGCTTTGGAACATCAGCTTTACATTTTCATTGCACTTGTCCAAGTCCGGTGTGGAACAGCAAACCCTCTGAGTCGGAGCTCATTTTCCGTGTCTGCTTCTCACCCCTTTGCTTTTTTTACTCAACAGGATCAAAGCATCGGGACTGAAGCTCCAGTTCTGCACTAATGAAACCCAAGCCACCAGGGAGAATTTTGTGAAGAAGCTCCAGGGCATGGGCTTTGACATCTCTGTGGCTGAAGTGACTGCCCCAGCACCAGCAGCCTGCCGCCTTTTGAAGGAGCGCAGCCTGAGACCACACTTGCTCGTCCATGATGGTGAGGAAGAGCTGCAGCAGATCCAGGGACACCTTGGGACACAGCCAAAGGGATGTGGCCAACAGCAAAAAGAGGGAATTCTCATAGCACGTGTGGGGAAATGCTCCTCCCAGCTGTTGTTTTCCTCAGGGAAATGGTTTTTCCTGAGTCGTGAGACTGTGGAATAGACCTCGGGGGGTCTGGTCTGGGCAAGGTGTCACTTGTGTCACTTGTGGCAGTGTTAGAGGGAAGGCAGAAGGTTGGACTGGGGGTCAGAAAGTGCACAGAGGGGTCTGTTGCTCAACCACAGAGATTAGGAGGTAGGGGGGGGCTTCTGCAGGACATTACCAGGAGAGGATGGAGGAGCTGGGATTGTTCAGCCTGAAGAAGAGTCTGGGGGACCTTAGAGCTGCCTTCCAGTACCTGAAGAGAACCTACAGGAAGGCTGGAGATTTTCATAAGAGTGTCCAGGGATAGGACAAGGAGAAATGGATTGAAACTGAAAGAAAATAGGTTTAGACTGAGTATTAGGAAGAAGTGCTTTAATAGGAGGGTGCTGAGATGCTGGAAATGATTGTCCAGGGAAGCTGTGGCTGCCCCCTCCCTGGAGGTGTTCAAGGTCAGGTTGGATGAGAGGCATCCCAGGCAGCAGATGGTCCTTAAAGTCCCTTCCAGCCTAAGCCAGTCTGTGGTTAAGTTGCCTTTTGTTGTCATGACAGAGGTTTGAAGTTTAAAGGTTTTTCTGCTGTAGAGTGTGGGAGGATCCTGCCCTCACTGTTACACATTTCATTCAGCTACCCAGGAGTTTGCCTCTGGTCCAAGTGCTTGGGTGTAATGAGCCACTAAGTCATGGCTGACCAGGGTAGGAAATGGTTTATTTTGCTCTTTGCACGACAGATGAATAGAAGGATCCAGTCAGGAATAGAGGGGTCTGAAAAACAGATGATTCAGACTTGTATTTCTTAATTTTTTTTCATGTGTTCTGGGTGAATGAAGGGAGACACAAACCTGGGGGTAAACCATCAGTTCCAATGGATCAGAACTGGTAAGGACTTTGTGGTTTTTTTTTTTCTTTCCTCCTTCTGTAGACCTTGTCCCTGAATTTGCTGAGATTGATAAAGAAAACCTAAACTGTGTGGTTCTTGGAGATGCAGCAGAAAACTTCACTTATGCAAACCTTAATGAAGCTTTCAGAGTTCTGATGGGGATGGAGAAGCCTGTTTTGATCTCCCTTGGGAGAGGGTGAGTTAAGCACTGTTTCTTCCTCAACTTTCTACATTTTTTAATTTCCTCCAGTGTCTTTGTGCTTCGTGGAGGCCAGATAACAGAGGGGACATTCACACTGCCAACTTTTGAGTAGTGAATCTATGTGCCTGGACTGGGAGGCTGATCTGCTCAGATATCTGTCAGTGAAGAGTTTCCAGTGGGTAATTCACTCACCTAACTTTGGTCTCCTGTCCTGAGTCCCTTACTTGGAGCCTTTCCAGGGGCACAGGGGGAAACTGAGGTGATTTCACTGCAACAGCTCTCTAAAAAAGGTGGAAGTGATGCTCCCCACGAGCCACAGTTGAGCCCTGTGCTGATGCAGGATTGCAGAGGGCATTGGGAGTCACTGAACTCACCATGCCAAATCCTCCAGTTTGAAAATCCTCAGACCCATCCCTTTCATTCCAGCTGTCAGTGGTCTTTTCTTCAGTAAGCAGAGCAGATGAGGCCCTGGTGTGGGTGTGTTTAATCAAGTTGTTGCTGCTCTGAGGAGCAAAACCTTGTAGCAGCATTTAGGGAAGCTGGAGACACCCTGGGGTTTCAGCACTCCCACTCCTCAAAGTCAGGGTTGAGACCTTGATGAAACAATCCACATCTTTGCAGGTGGCAGTGGGAGGGTTAAATGGCTGTTGTTTTGTAATCCCCTAGGAAAACATCCTTTGTTTCTCTAGAAGGAAGTGTGAGAGCCTCTTCAGAACCCCACAGAAATCATGGGGAGTTTAGATTTTGTGTGGATGAGTGTTGGAAGGGGCCAGCAGGATGGCAGGCACTGCTTGTCTTTTTGTCTCTGCCTTTACAAGACCTCAGAGATGAAAATTGTTGGTTTAACTGCTGCCTGAACCAAAAATAAATGATTTTTAATGGTGAAAGAAACCCAAATCAAACACAAAAACCCAACAGGCTGTGCTTGGATAAAGGGCTGTTTGTGTGGGTTTGTGATGCAGTTTGATCTGCCAGCATTCTCAAATTGCTAATGGTGTGTGGTGGTTCAGGTGGTCCAAAAATCCTGTGTTTCAGCCAACAATCAGCCAGGTTTCCTCTTCCAGATTCAAACCCTTCCCACATTTATAGTGGTTGAGATGTGATACTGGCTGGGGCTGATGGCCTGGGTGACAGAAATGACTCCTTGCCATGGCTGGAAGTTGATTTTAGCATCTGTGTGTGTTGATTCATACATATGGAAATGTCCTACATAAGAGCATTTTCATGCTGATGGCTTGGGAACTCCCATACAGGAGGAATAAGAAGGCAAAAGTTTTTATAAGCTAGTACAAAACCCTACCAATAAAGGCTGGGCTGGTGTGAATGGCAAAGATTTGCAAACAAAACCATATTTTTGAAGTAACAGCTCAATTGTTATGATAGAATATCAGAAGACATTTTTAATTACTCTCTGAACATTAAAGGAAACTTTTGACCTCTTACTTCCCCATGCATAGAAAACCCAGTCAGTGAATTCTAAGATTTTCCTAAAACTAATTTATTTAGATGTGTTCTGAGATTTTAAACGTAAGGTTATTAATTCCAGAGCTGAATAATAAGAAATCCCAGTGGCCTTCATGGAGTTACTCTTATCTGTTGTGCAATGCATGGGCTTAAGAAAAGCCTCTGCATGTTTAGCTTGAGGACACTGTAGTGACAACTTTTTCCTGTGGTTCAATAGACCATAATGGGTTTGAAAAGCCTTCTTAGTTTGTGGGTTATTGATCCAGCTGGGTAGGACTTGTCAGTGGGAGGAAGCAGTTAAATCCCTTGTGTTGTTGTACCTGACATGCTCTGATCCTACAACACCAGGAAAAAAATCCTTGCTGTGTCTCAGTCAGGGTAAGGGGAGAATGTTGAGCCAACAGCAGAATTGCTGATGTACAGGAGATAACCAAGTTTTGTGTTATGATGTAACCTTTCAAAATGAAGTCTAGAATCAGCCTGTGTTTAAGATTTGCAATGTGAGCAATGCAAAAATGCACGTGGAAGTGTTTAGTGATCTGCTCATTCATTGATGCAGACAGCTCTAAAACAGCCCTGCTCTTACTTGGTTTTGAAATTTTATTTTTCATTTTAAAATGTAGATTTTGGGATACTCTGAGCTCAGTTTACAAAGTGTGAGTATTTTTTTTTTTTTTTAAGATTGATGTAAAAAAAAGTTCAGAATGAGTTACCCTGGTGTAAGTTCTCTGCCTCAAAGAAGGGAGATTTAGAGAAGTCTCATTGATGCAAAGGGCCATATAGAAAGGGCCATAGACAAAACCCAGCCATAAACCAGTTCATTTTTAACACAGAATCAGTGCTGCTAGGTGGACCTTAACAAGCTGGACCTTGGGTGAGTGGGTTGATTTTGGTTGAAGTTTTAGTTCATTCTATAGAAAACTGAAGTGTTGGAGTCACTGAAGCAGAATGCCCTCCTCCTGAAAATGGAGTGATTTACATTTAGCATCTGTTTGGGGCTGAGAGTGGGAATTGGCTTTGTAATTTCTTCTGTCATGCCACTGTCAGAAAATTAAGCTGTTTACACTGGACTATGGAAGGTTAATGGCTGTTCTAGCAAAGGTCAAGTGGTCATTCTAAAGGGAGGCTGTGCTGAATAATTGAAAATGGCAGAAAGGAGAAGGCATAAAATCTTAACTGACTGCTCATCCTGCCTTTTTCCCCTGTCATGTAGAAAGCTGTCTTTGCTCTGAGCAGGAAAGCTTGGAAGACCTGTGTTAGTGTGCACTGCAAAAATCCTAATTTTATGAGCTCTGTGGCAACAGGACCATTTTTAGAAGGAATGAAACTTAGCTTAGAGAGCTTGCTTTGTCCTGCTAATCAGTGCCTTGGCTTTCCTCACGTGGGACAAGCAGTGATGCTCAACTGGTTGTGGTCCCCTTCAGGTATTCTGCAGAAGGTGCTGCTGGGCTGTGCCAGCTCTCATCCTCTGTCTGCTGCTGATTAAAGGAAGAGCCAAGTAACTCTTGTTCTTTGTGAGCAGCTGGGACTCTGTGCAGTAAAATGCAGGCCAGGTTCCTCCTTGATATGAGTTCAAATCCCTTTGAACCAGTGGAGTTTGTCCCAGCTGCCAGATGGGCATCCAGTCTGAGATCTTTTCCCCAGGCACTGCACAGTGCTGAGCCTGCCCTTTCCTTAATTCCCAGGGTTAAATTAAGGTTCCAGAGTTTCTGATGACTTGACTTTTTGTTGCAGCCATATGGACATCTGTGTAGGGACAGAAATAATAAAATGTGGTTTCTTTGTATTTAACTGCCAACGTTTTCATTTCATTGGAATTTTATCACTTTCATTTCCAGACGCTACTATAAAGAAACTGATGGTCTGAAACTTGATGTTGGAGCATATATGAAGGCATTAGAGGTATTTTATAGCTTGCATTATGCATACTCACTCTGTGCACCTTGTTAAAAGAGTAACTTGTATAAATACAGGTCATCTTCTGTAATTACTCACCTTGGTGGAGGAAGTTTCCACAGACTGAAACTCTTTTGCTGCAGCCTAAAGGCAGGTGGATTGCTTTGTTTGCTGGCTCCATTCAGGTTTTTAAAATTTTCTTTAAAATGTCAACTTTTACCATTGTGGCTGCTTGATTGGAAGGGTGTCTCTTGAGAGAAGCAGTCAGAAAAGAAAAAACATGGAATGCTGTCTGCAAGATACTGGGAAAAAGGAAAAATCCAGTTTGTTTGGTGCAGTGTTGTTAACACAGCCCTTAAGAGTTTGCAGCAAAAGGCCCTCATATTTAGCAAGATACTTAAGTGCAGTCCTGGTTTTAAACCTGATTAAGTTTGTGCAGAACTGGAACCCAACAGATGAGCCAACCTAAGTGTTCCTTGTTCTCCCTTTTATAGGCTTGCAGAGAATTAAAAAAAAACATAAACAAGGAATGCAGAGAATAAAGCAAAGTAGGGTAGTGGAGAAGTGCAGAGGATTGTGGAGATAATGTGAGCTTGCAGCACATTCATTTGTATCTATGTGAGTTTTGGTGAGAGTTTTTTCCTCCTAGGTAAATTCAGCTTTCTAGTCGTCTAGGAAGGAGCTAGAAGCACCTTGTCCAGCACAGCTTTTAGTTTCAGGGAAAGAAAACTTGCATCATGAAAAATATGCCAAGTGGTTGAAGAAACTCTCTACATCTTTAGGGTCCTCCAGTACTTGTGATCATTTCCTATGATGGATATTTCCGTAAGAATATCTTTAAGACTGGTGCTCTTAAAAAAATGAGTGATAGTGAAGGTGAGTCTGAGGTCTGCTCTCATGATGGAGAATGTAAAAGGTGTAATTTGAGATGTTTTGGGAGGACTTTCTCCTGCCAGAGAACATTAAATATCCAAAATCTCTGATATTCACCTTCACCCCCTTACTCACTGTATTATTTTATGGGCAAAACCCAATAATCACATACTTTCTGCACAACTGACTGAAGTTATGGAGTTGAAGAAAACCTTTCTGATCAGCTTTTTTTTGTCTGTCCACCCCTCTTCTGTTTTTGTTTCTTTTTTCCAGTATGCTTGTGATGTTCAAGCTGAGGTAGTGGGAAAACCAGCAAAAGCATTTTTTGAGTCAGCCTTAGCAGAAATGGGAGTTCCAGCCCAGCAGGTAAGGTTTCTGATGCTGTGACCACTGGCTGTGCCATATAGTTGTGCCCACTGATGCTTTTTAAATTTTTTTTTTATTTATTTACTGTCTTCACTGAAAATTATAGAAGGGGTTGAAAGGAATGTGGCCAGGAGGAGATGGTCAATACTTTTTCCCAGACTCAGTGTATTATATATGGTGCAAAGAAATATTCCTATTAATTATTTAAAAAAGAAAAGAAAAATGTTTGAAAAAAATGTTTCAGAGGGGAAAAAACTCCCGTGTTTACCCATTCTATCACACAAATAGACAAAAGAGGGCTGACAGTGAAGAGGGTAAATGACATGAGGACCTGTTGAATTTCTTCTCTCCTGTACATCCTTGTTACCTGTCTAGAAAGCACTGCATTACTCTCTTTGCTTTTCTGATAGTTCTTCTTGACTTCTTGCTGTTTCCCTTCTCATTCCTCTCTGTCTTTTTGCTCTGACCTGTGCCATCCACACCTCTCCCCAATCTGGACTCTTCCATCCATCCATCCATCCATCCATCCATCCATCCATCCCTCCATTCTCTACTGTGCTTTCTCCTTGTCCTGTTGGGTTGTGTTTTCTTGTTCACCTTCCTCCCCAGCCACATAGTTTGCAAGAGCATGCACTTCTCTTGTGAAATGCCTTTATTTGGAGGATAAAGGAAACAGTACAAAAGAATAAAAGTTCAGTTTTCTGAGGGAGATGCTGCCTGGCAGTCCACTTGGCAACTGGAGGCTGCAGAGTCTTGGAATGGCAGCCAAAATGTCACACTTTTGGGTGTCACACTCACTATTATTTTTTTTTCAGTAACAGGGAAAGGCAGCAGTAGGATATTAACTAATTCAGGAGAATGGGAAGCACTGAGTGACCCAAAACCTCCTCTGCTGTTATTGCATTCATCATGTTTTCCAGACACATCCTGAATGTCTTCTCCTTACTAGCACAGCCCATTTTCTACCCTCTCTGTAGCTGTGCCCAGATCCTTCTTGTTGATTTGTTGGTGTGTCACGTAGGACATAGGGATGAGTATGAGATGCCTCACAGTGAATTACAAGGTAATAATTCCATCAGAGGGTTTTGGTGACATTATAAACAACAGGAGTGAAGTTTGGGTGGCTTGTAGGTCCCCAGAGCCTGGAGATGAAATGATGACCCTGTAAATCAGTATGTGCTTGGGTTTTACTTTATTATAGAGTGGGGAGATGGAAAAGACTTGTAGGCTAATCCATCTCCTGCCCTGTGCAGGAGTGTTCCCTGCTTCCATTTTATTAATGGATTTCCAGAGTAGTTTTGAGTGAGCCAAACAACTGGAGTTCTGTAAGAACCCCAGGGACAGTGTTGGCAGCTGAAGTAGGTCTTGCAGGCAGGGAGCTTTTCCTGAGATCCATCTGGGTGCTTCCCTTTTCAGATAGTTTTATTTCAAGTAACAGCCAAAATCACTGTTTGCTTTCCTGAATATTTTCTTCTCCCAGTTACCCCCACTCTAGTTGTCACTGCAGTTGTTGTCTCCTACTGAAACTTTTCAGCTCCTTCTTGATTTGGTCCCTCTCACCCACTCTGATGCTTTTGTCAGTCCTGAACACAGTATCCCAGGTACAGCCACAGCTGTTAGTCAATTGAGTCACCCAACCAAGAACCCCAAAAATCCATTTCAGGATTGGCAGAATGGCATTTAAAGGAAAAGTAGCTGGAAAAAACAAAACCAAAACAAACAAAAAACAAAACAAAAAAACAACAACAACAAAAAAAAACACAAAACAAAAAACACAAACAAACAAAAACAAACAAACAAACAAAAAACCAAAAAACAAAAAAACACCAAAACAAATAAATAAAAAAAACCCCACAAACAAACAAGCAAAAAACCCAACAAAACAAAAAAAACAGAAGAAAAGAAGAAGCCAAAACTCAGAGCTCAGCCCTTGGATAACTGTTTAAGTCAGAGGCAATAAGGTTTGGGTGAAACAAATAGCAGGCAGGAGGAGGTTTTTTGGGGGGGTTTTCTATCCTTGTGTAGTGGCATTGCCTTTTCCACAGGCAGGACAGGGTGGTTTTGGTCTCAGATGTTGTTTCACAGTGTGGAGGGATGAAAGAGGACCCCAGAGATCCTGTCTCAAAAATGGTGCTCCAGGGAATAAAATTTGATTTAAAGCATCACCAGGCTGGCAAAAAACAGTCCCATAGGGAGATCCTTGGTGAGTTGTTCCCATCAACTTCAGGAGGGTTTGTTTTGGGTACAGAAAAGCCATAATAGTCCCCAGCAGAGGTTACTACTGATTCATTCTCTGGTCTGGGCTGGGGATTCATAGTGCTGCTAGTGACTAACTTTGTATTTTGACACAGATTTTTTTGCTGTATAGTTCCTAATGATAAATTCCATCAGTTTGTTGTAGTCCTATGTCTAGTCTGTAGGTGTAATTTTTTTGTACTTAGAGAGATTTGAGGTGGAGGGAGTCTGTGCCAGCTGTAGGAGGAACCCAGTAAACACCAGTGCAGAAGGGCACTCAGGCCTTGGAAAATGCAGCCTGTGCTGCTGGCCTTAAAACCTGGATCAGACACATGCAGAGGAGGAGCAAACTACTTCTGACACATTTTCCCAACTTTTGAGTGCTTGACCTTATAACTTCAATGTTCTTTTGAGAACGATTTGCAAGTTGTTTTAGTTATTCATATATAGTCATAAAACCTCAATCTGTGCAGTTCAGTGAGTTCCTTAGTAACTCACTGTATTTATTAGGTGTTATTCTGGCTCCTGAATGAGCTATATTTCTCTGCATTTGTCATGACATGAGAAGGGCTGGTTTTAGTTGCCTTCACTCTTGCAAAATGTTTGCCACGAATTCCTTCCACCCATGGAATGAGTTTAATCCATACAATTAATTGAATCATTGGAAATGAGCTGTGCTTCTGAAAACATCTGACACTTTTCTTTCACCTGACTTTTCAAGAAAAATACCTTTCAGACAAAGCTGTCTCACCACACTAGTGCTAGACAGTGGCAAATCTTAAATTTCTCAGGCTGCTTTAATCAATAAAGTTATCACCACTCCTTTCCCTAGACAGCCCCTTCTGACTGAGACCCTGACTTTGCCTGCTGCTGCTGAGATGTTTTCAACCTGCACTTAGAATAGAAAGAACTCCCCACAGTCCAATTTTCATTTTAACCTTTCCTCAATGGCCTAGAAATAACAGATTGCCAGTATTACTTTAATAGATTGGAAATTTAAACCTCTTAGAGGTAGCCAGACCTATCTTATGATTCAGTAATATGACAAAGAATAACACTTCTGAAAGGTTACTGAAATGCCTGATTCACATGTTTTAAGGCAGCTGTAACAGTGGATGGTTTTTACAGCTTTACAATAAAAACCTCAATAATGTTTTATATAATCATAAAAAAGTTCTCTCTGTAGCAAATTGTCCTGCATTAATGGGAGTTACAGCAGGTCACACCGGAGTGCATAAACCACCAGTAGTTAAACGATTCCCATTTCTGCCACCTGCAAGGCTCAGGTGGGAGTTAGTGATGCATGAGAGCAGACACAGGTCACCCCCAGAGTGGCACAGGGGCTCTGCCACCCTGCTGCTGTCCCCTCCCTGGCCACCAAGGGGGGAGATGGGCCGTCTCAGAAAGAAGAGTCAAGTGGCCAAAGGGAAATTTCAGGCTGCAAGTCCTGCTGAAACCTTTCAGCCTTTGGAAATCTGCCCTGGGGGTTGGATGGATTTCTTTGTTTCACCTGCCTTGGTGGACAGGAGATGCCCTTTGTGTGTTTGGTGCTTGCAGAGCTGGTAGTTCCAAGATAGAAGCTTATAATTAAAAGTAGTATGGGATCCTGAAGCCTTGGAGATTACCAGGCCAAGGAGAATAAGGAGAAAAGTAAATACATTGTATTTCTTAAGTTAATCAAGATTGTGTATAAGCTTTATTTACTTACATCCCTGGCACATTTAGCTTAAGTTTTCTAAGCCTACAGCAAAAATCTTATTTAGGCATAAATCTGTTTGACTCTAGAAACATTCACTGGGTTAAATATTCTGTGGAAGTTTGCAGGCTTCCTCTCTGCAGCTCTTCATTTGCAGCCTCCATAGATTTCAGCCTCCAGAGTACCCTACCTGAGCTGGTCCTATAAACACCAGCATGGCTGGGGGGAACTCAATATTCTTGTCTCTCTGCCTCATTCCTTTTCTTACTCCACAATTTCTTTTCTATTCAAACATTTTTTCCCTATTATTTTAGTGAATGCTAAAATGCTGTTTGCAGAAAAAATACCTAAGATTCCTGTTCACCACCCTCCTAGCACCTCTGAAGGCTTCTTGGTTGTTGTCTCCTTCTGTGAGTAAGAGGATTCAGTCTCCACCTCCATTCAGCTCTGGGTCAGTGGCCCAGGCACCACCAGTGAGGTTCCTGACCATGATAGTGATCTTATCCATGGGGGATTGTATTATGCCTTCCCCCCAAAAAAATTCTTGAAGGTCGTGGTCATCTCCATTATCCCAGCCTATCTGGGTTGAGTTTGCTGGGCACTCCTCAGGTGCAGTAACTTCACTCAGCTTTCACTGTGCTTTTTTTACTAGGGGGAGGTGTCCCAGCCCATGCAGGGGATTGGAGCTGGATCATCTTTAAGGTCCCTTCCAACCCAAACTGTTCTATGATTAGTGCATGTGTACAACCACACACACCATCTCTCCCCAGCTTTCAGGTCTAGGGAATAGAAATTATAGCCATCTGAATTCTGTGATGATTTGTCTTAAAACCAGAGAGACTGTCTCACTGCATTTTGCCTTTCTTTTTAGCAAATTTTTAACCAATCTAAAAAACAAAAGTAACTTCCATGGAATAACTGACCAGATTAACAGCATGATCCCTATGTGAAATCTGAGCATGAACAGGGATCTTCTAATTCTTGCTTTCAGTGGATAAGTGACCTTTCAGTTTTAAATCTTTCTCTCTCTTCTTACCATATTGCAGTCAGGGAGGAAGTTAAACCCAGGTTTGACAGGTAGAGTTTTTTTATTTCCCTCGGCAGTGCACCTTTTGACCTCTATCTTCTTGCCAATGATTTTTTAAATCCTAAATGATTTGGGAATAATTGCTCCTCCTCTAGTGATTATTGCCCTTCACTGATAGTAAATCTGTGAAATCCCCAGGGGCTGGAGTACATTTTGTATGCCTGTGCCACAAGCTGGCCTGGACAGGCATCACTGCTCAGCTGCAGCTGCACTTGCAGAGCTGCTGAGTGTCTTGCAGGAAAACTTGCCTGGACAGGGTAAAATACAGCGCCAGCAAGGGACTGCTTGGTGGGCTGCCCAGTTCTGTCCTTTTTGTTCCCATTTTCAGGATGGGAAATTAATTTTTAGGCTTTTGAGAACCCGGGACTGTAATTGTCTCTGGGGAGCAGGTCCGCTCCTGGGGTGCCCCCCTATGAATTTTCCAGGGTTCCTTCCCCACAGCCTTTCTCCCCCTCAGGGAGTTGGCAGCAAACAAGATGAAGATCAAGTGGCTAAAGATGCAACTACTTCGTGATGAACAAGAATCCATATTTTCAAGGCTGGTGTGTTTCCCTAGTGTTAGGTGCTGCCTCCATTCTCTCCAGTGTAATCCAGAAGGCCTGTGGAAGGTTGAAAGCTGGTTTGTTGCTTATTTTTTAGAGATTACTGCTTTGTGTAGATGCTGGGTTTTGTTCCAATTATAAAGTGAGCCCCCACCAACCATTTTTAAATTTGAAGTGTAAAAGTTTTTCATGCAGAATATAGTAAGCACCTGAAATTTTGAAGATGCAGTTTTTAATGAGAAAGACCCCGTGGCTGAGAGGCTTCAATTTAACAGAGATCTTTAACACTGACAGGGACTCTGAGGTGAGCAAGTGTGCTGCAAGTTTTCATCAGACACTCAGACAAATCTTAGCACAGCCTGAAGGTCTTTTCTCAGTTATTTCTTTTTTTTTTCTTTTCTTTTTTGGATCTACTCAGCTGAGTTTATGAACATTTGCATAGACTTGAGCTGGGTGTAACGCAAGCCGTGCTCATCCATATCACATTGTGCCAAAAGACATCAATTAGATTCTCTAGTAATTTCCCAAATTTCTGTATCAGCCTGAGTATGGGGTGGGATCAAGCTCTGTTATGATCACTAGCTTAATCTTTTGGCTGGCTTTTAGAAGAACAATTTTAAGGCAGTGTTTAAGAAGTTAAGCTTAAAACCGCTTGGAGCGCCACATAAATGCATCATTAGGTACAGAGTAGGACTAACCTCATAATATTCAACATTTCCTCTGAACTGTGCCAAATCACTTTGATTCTTTGATTTTTGGGATTGATTACAAATTGTGCAGATGTTTACTGCACCAGTACATTGCTCGAGGAGCCATGGCATGAATTACATTCAAGGTGGGGTGACTTGTAATCAACGCGATGACAACGTTGTCTCGTTTAATTTGTCTGATGGCAGCATTAAACCTCAAATCAAGCTGTTTGTTATGTCAGAGGGGTGTGATGTATGGGAGAAATAAAATCCACTCCATGCCAACGTTTCTGTATTTCATGGCTTTGACAGGCCATCATGATTGGAGATGATATCATGAATGATGTTGGCGGGGCCCAGCGCTGCGGGATGAGAGCTCTGCAGGTGCGGACAGGGAAGTACAGGTCAGTGCACAACCTACACCCTGCAGAAATCATGGAAAAAGGGGAAATAAATTGAAATAATGATTTTTGCCCTCCTCTCTTTGCCGAACGACACTGTGCTCTAATTTTCTTGCGACATCTTAATTTCTGAAAGAAATGGAGTTGTGCTTGGGAAGCTGGTATGCGTTCAAAGTGAATGGGCAAGAGCAGTTTTTTTCTCCTGTTTTTGCAGATCTTTTTTCTGCTGATGGCACAGATTTGCCATCAAGGTACACCTCTCCTTGTTGTCTGAACAAACACCTTGTGCAGCAGTTAGGCTGGATGATATTTGTGATTTGCAGAGAGCATTTTGTGAAAACACGGTAAAAATGTGTGTAAAATTGTGTGTAAAAATGGCAGGAAGGGGAAGACATACTGTCTTTGACTTTTAAAAAAATATTTTCTGTTAAATTACTGCTGTAATTTTTTCATCCTGGTGCACAGAACTGTTGTTTTTCTTGGGTTTTGCTTCTTTATTTTTGTCTTGCTGCTGCGTGGAAGCGTTACACACTTGATAGAAGACATGTCTGAAACTTCTAGCAGGGTTAAGATGATAAAATTAGACTGTCAATTCAGTGATCTCTGAGGGTCATATCTCACAGCTTTGTGATGGACTCCATATGTCTGCTATTTCCCCCAGACATATATTCAACACTCAGATGCCTGGGATGCAAGAGCTGTTTCTCTGCTTCCTGTCTTCCCAGAGTGCTTCTCCAGCCTCACTCACCTCTTCCAAATGACCTTCCAAAACCTTCTCCATGCAGGTGTCTCCATGTGTGCTTTCACTGACCCAAGAGCTGCAGAGAGGTGACCTGGGTGCAGTTATAACCAGGGCATGTTGCAGGGTTGCTTGGTGGACAAGGAAGCCATCATCTGATACTCAGGCTAAGTTTGGTTTGAGGTCAGCTCATGGTGACTCTCCAGAGGCATAGCAGATGTTGGTCCCTACATTTAACATTTGGGTTCCATAACACTAAATCTGCCCTTAACCTTCACCTCTTAAACATGACTAAGCCTCAGGGCAGGTGGGCATGGTTCAGCAGCACCATCTGTCATTATACAGAGTTCCTTGAGTTTTCAGATCTTGAGATTATAAAAGAAGGATCTGCTTTTTGGAAGAGATACAGCAGGTGAGAATGATGCTTTCCCTAGGCTAACTGAAAAGCTATTTTATTAGTTTTCAAGTCAGTCTTTTTCTCAGTTCTCCTTTTAGTTTGTGTAAGGTGATAGAATAATACCCAGTGCCTCAATTCTAATGGGCCAGCAGGTGATGCTTTTTGAGAAAAAAAAACCAGACAGGTATGAGTGCATTGCATTTGGGGTATTTTTGCACCCTTAAGATAGTACATCTCAGAATCAGTCATCTAGTTGAATAAAGCACAAAAAATCCCAAAGATTTAAAAAGCAGGTGTATAGTTTGTGCTCTTGGAGTTATTTGTCTGTAAGCTCTGTAATTCCATTAATTTCCTAAAGGAGAAAATAAGGTTTTAATGGCTGAATTTATTCTGATATTAAGGAGACCTTTTTGTGAATCTGCATCTTAATGACACACAGATACAGGTATGCTGGAAAAACATTTTCTTCTGTTAAGTCTGAGTCACAATTTCAGGGTTGAAAGGGAGTCCTCAGCTGTTCTAGATGGGGAACAAGATTGTTTTCCACTGTTCCATTTCCTGTTGCAGCCTGTGGTTTTTGTTCCCTGAAACCATATTTGGTGGTGTGGGAGTGAAACACAGGTGAGTGTCTCTTGAAATTAAGCCAGTCCTGGTGTTAGCAATTGTTGAGTTAAATGAAGTAACTCCTGTCTGCCAAGAGAGGTCAGAGCTGTATCTGGTATTGGGAACGACTGATTTTTGTACAGGTGGAAAATTGAGGCAGTGAGTATTGAGAGGGATGGGAAAAAAAAACAAAAAACCAAACCAAAACAAAAACAAACAAATGCATGAAATGAGAAATGGCAGCAAATTTAATTATTCCATGGCTGGTTTAGAGTCTGATCTGTATAAAATGATGCATACATCCTCTCTTGTTGTGCTACACCCAAGGACCTCTGGATGGCACCATCACCTCAGCCTTAGCCACAGCTTCGGGTCCTCAAGGCTTGAGGCTGCTTTTGCAAAAGGAGTGGGAAGCAGAAAAGGCTCAGGCTGTTGGGTTTGTTGCAGTGGGATTTCCAAAGGTTTCAGTTCTGAGAGTCCTGCAGCTCGGGACGTGGGTGATCACCCCAGATGAGTTCTCTCTGGGTTTCTTCAGCCATGAGCAGTTTTGTCCATTGCCACTCTCAGGGTGCTGCCTGGCTTCAGCTGAACCCATGCAGAGCTGATTGGAGAATCAAACAACAAAGAAAAGAGGAACTATCCCCAGGAATTGCTGCAGGTGCCTGTCACAGCATTTTCTGTGGAAATGACATTATTTGCACAAGTTATGCCAGTGAAGACATTTTGCATGTTGTTCTGCTCCTGGTCCAAGCAACTCTGTTGGATCCCTCTGGTCTCACCTAAATGCTGTCCCTGTCTGGCAGAGATTGTCACCTTCTCTCCCTCTTCTCTGTCTCCCCATTTTTCAGGGGTCACTGCAGTTTGCAGGAACATCTTTGAGATCTGTGTCCCACCAAAGGTTTATGCATCACAGCAGGAAAGGTGGCATGAATCAAGGTTTACTGTGCTGTTTGTTGTGTTTCAAAGACACTTCAGCAATCACAGGCTGCAAAGCAACTGGGTGCATTTTACTTGCTTTAATAAGCTAGCAGGAAAAGTCCCCTTTGGCCCTGAAAGCTTTTTATGGAAAGAATCTGTGGATCTGCTGATTGAGATCTCAGCAGCAGGCAGGGGTGGGGAGGTTTTCTGTAGGGCAGGCATCCTCCAGCTGACATCTGCAAGGGCTTCTGCAGTGCTGGCTGCTCCCAGGGGGGATTCAAAGTGTGGGTTTAGCTGCAAACCCATTCAGTTTTACACCACTGTGCACAGAGGTCCTGCAAATCAGCTCCTTTGTCTCACTTCTTTTGTGTATTAAAACAAAAGTGTATGAAAAGCTGTACAGATGATTTCCTTTAGTATGACAAGCCTTGCTTGTTCCTCACTCCTGCATCTATGCTTGTCTTCTCTAAAACACTTAATCCTTCATCAGGATTTCATCTCAAATGTTGAGCTCTTTTAAACCAGGCATGGTGTAAATCAGTCCATGGAATGTAATAAATTCCAGCTGCAACATGGAATAAAATTTCTCTTGTCATGGCTGTAGGGGAGAGGTGTAGAGAGAAGGTGGTGGTCTGAGTTGGTCTCAGCATGGTTCTCCAGCATGGGCTGAGTGCTTGGGTAGTGCAAGTGTAGCCCTTCTTTGGTGTAAAATCCAAATGCAGAAGGTCAGTCTGCTCCATAAGATTGTCCCACTTTGTCCCTTCTTCAGGACAGATCAAGCCATTGCTGCAGACTCTTGCGTGCCAAGAGAAGCAACTGGTGTTGGGTTTTCCAGCATTGGGAAATCTGGTGCTAATTACAAAGTTTCTGTGTCACACCTGCGTGGAGGCCCTTCATAGCCAACACCTTTCCCAGCTGGGGAAGAACATGTACAGGGTATGTGCTAATTCCACTTGCAGCTAATTGGCCTTGACATCAAACCAATAATTCCCACCATAACTATTGATTCTGCAATGCTGCACAATGCCCTTGTTCCTCTTTTGTTTCATGCAAGTCAGAGCAGAGAAAAATTACTTTGTGGCTCTTCCAGCTGTCTCTCTTCAAAAATTGGAATCAGCTTTCAGATGTGTCAGCTCCTCCAATTGCAGGTGGTTCTGGGCAGGGCAGAAGAACTACCTCCCCCTTCCTCCTTGTTGTGATTTGCAGGCCTTGCTTTGTAAGAAAACCTGAGTGTCCACATGAGGTTTTTTTCATTTGATTGGGGATTTGTCTCCATCCCATGGCTGATACTTCAACATCTCTGAGCTCCTTTGTTATGGACATCAAGGATCACCCAGGGATGGGGGATAAAAGGACAGGGTGCCACCAGAGCAGCCCTCTCTCTCTAGCTCTGCCACTGTTCTCCAGGTCAAGTTACTCCCTGTAGCCACTCTTCAGTTTCCCCACTTTATAATTATCCTCTGAGAATAATAAAGTGGCTTGGGATCTGTTCCTCTTATCTGTTTGAAGCAAAAATACAGAATTTGTACAGATTTCTAGAAAATCAGCTTGCCGGGAGAAAAATCCAGATGTGGTCAAGACAGAAGGTGTGACAGAAGGAAGGTCTTGCAGGCTGCCACTGTCAGCTGATGAAGGATTGAGAAAAACAGGGTGGGTCTTTAAAATAACTTCCTAAATGAATTTATAAAATTATCCTTAAAGTTCCCAGCCATAAGTAAATTCACAGCTGTCACTGTCATGGTAAATGAACCCTCATGACATCTTCTGCAAGGGAATAGTCCCATCCTACTGCTCTGCAGGGAAGCAGCATCCCTCCACCCTCACTTTCTTGCTCACTGTGTTACTAACCACAGCCAAGAAGAACAATTTTATTAGTTTGTTCACATCTCCTGGGTCTTGGTGGAGCATACCAGAAGTGGTGAGAACTGACAGAGGCACTCCCTTTGTGCTGAAACAGAATCAGAGACATTTCAATGGCCTCGTGGTCCTGATAATTAAGCCAGTTTCAAATATTAAGTGGAAAGACTTCCAAACCATATTTCCATTGTAAAAAGTTGTAGTATAATTCACATTAGCTAATAGCTTCAGAAATGCTTATTCAAACCTAGTGTCAGCAAGTTGGTTCTCATTTTAGCTTTGATAGCTGATTGCAGTCAATCCTAAGGCACAGTCTTACTCACTGTTTATTGCACATTCAAATCACAGTTTTCTCTGTCCACCTGAGGATCTTCTTCACACGTGTTCATCAATTTCTTGATCACAATTTGGTAACTGTAATCTTTGAACAGGCTTTGTAGAGGAGGTTCAAAGGATACATACATACATACTCACCTGATGACAGCCTTAAGTTTTCACAGTACATTCAAATATCCAGACACAGAAATGACAGTTTTAGTGTCTGCTGCTTTGGCCCATGAGAAGGTTTAATTTCTTGCTGCCATAGTGTGCTGTTACAATCCAACCATCCACTTTTCAGGGTATCACCAATCCCAACATAAAATAAATTGCAGTGGGAACACATTATTGTTGAGCTGCAAGTGGTGAACTTGGGAAGCAGAAGATTGAATCCTCTGGCTCTAAAGAATCATCTTTGGTGTGTCTTGAGTATCCCAGTTTCCTTAACTGAGCATAGACAAGTGTTTGCTTCCCAGTGAAGTTACTGATTTATATTAGAAATACCAGTTGAACTACATGATTGTTTTAGGTCCCTTCTATTCTATTCTATTCTATTCTATTCTATTCTATTCTATTCTATTCTATTCTATTCTTTTCCATTCTAAATGCAGATTATCACTCAGCTATAAACACCTGAAAGGAGCAAGAAGGAATAGAGTTCTGCTATGTTGTAGCTAATCTATAAATCTAACTCTCTTCAGTCCAAAAGAGAAATGGGAGTTTATTTGCTTTTTATTAGCATGTTAATTTATCTGCTGGTACCATAAGAAACCTTGAGGAAGCAGAATGTGCTCCAGACAGAGCCATGGTGAGTGATGTACATTTGCTCATGTGCTGCTCTGAAAAAATGAGTCTGGATATCACAAAAGAGATCAGTCTGTGATGAGAGTAGGGTAACTAAGAGAGGAATGGATCAGGTCAGTGAGGAAACACAGTATTACCCCACAGTCTTGCCAGTTCTGCTCTCTACCTGTCTAATGACTGACTGACCCTTTCTCCTCAACCATCCCATCTTAAACCCTTCTGCAGGGAAGCACTTCGCATTCTGCAGATCAAGGTGGTCGTGACCACATCAGTTTTGCTTCCCCTCTTGCTTTGCATCCCCACAACACATGCAGGAGCAGAGAGAGCAGCCTGAAAGGTTTCCATTTCTCCTCCTCTGAAGTTGATAAATAAGGGGCTACAGGAGGAGGAGGTGGTCCCAGTGTCAGCCACCAGAAGCAAGAGGGCACGTGGCTCAGGTGAGCTCCATGGGGCTAAACCACTTCCAGACCCTCTCTGAAAGGCATCCCAAGTTAATGGCCATTTTTTTTTTCTTCTTTTATTCATGCCAGCCTGAGCTGGCAGCTTTCCTCCACCTGACACAGTCATGTTCACTCCTGCATCTTCCCAAGTCACACCAAGGCATTTGTGTTTCTCTCCTGCCTGCAGATACATCACTTAAAACCTCAGGTGGTGGTGGTGGTGGCTGCACTGCCTGGAAGGAGACAGCTCAGGGGCTCTCCAGGGTTTCTCCAAAGTGTGTTCACCTCCTGCACAGCACCCACTGTCCCTGCAGACACCCCTGTCCTCCCCTGAGCTCCCTGTCCCAGGGGACCTTCAGGCTCACACTTGAGCAGGACCACCCCTGGCTCCTGCCAGACCCCCAGCCTCCCTCCCAGTCCATGAGGCAAGTCAGAAAGCAGCTCCTTGCCTATTTTTTATCTTTAGGGACTTTTTCTCAGTGCCAGCATAAGGCTGCAGTAGAATTCCACAGCAAAGCAGTCCTGGGAGCCAGCAGAGCCCAGCACTGTTTTTCAACACTTGTCACTTGCAGAATGCTGAGCTGTATTAGTTTGTTCAACACTTGACAGCCATGATGAATGCCATACCAATGGCTAACTACTTTATTTCCATAAAAAAATGCTAATGAGTGTGTTGAAATGTGCTGCAGAAGTGGCAGAGCTGGGACAAATGGGTAATTGTGGTTTCACTGGAGATTTCCTTTTTTTAAAACAGGGGTTCCTCTTCTCTGCATCTTTTTTTTTTTTTTCCCCCCTGTGGTTAAATGTCATCCCAGCTCACTTGGTGGCTGGAGTCTTCTCAGCAGAAGGACAAGCTGCTCTGATTGATAAAACCAAAGCAGAGTGTTGTTTTCAAAAGCAGAGAGAAGCAAACAAGAGAGAGGCAGGCCAAGTCAGCTGCTGATGTAACTCCCTCAGAGCAAATCGTTTCCTATCTGAAATTTAATCTTCTGGCTTGGCCTCTCTTGCTCACACCATAAACGTGCTGGGGAGCTGTGGTGCTGGACATAGGGACTGCTGAGACTCCAGTTGCTTCTGCCAGGCTTGGGCTGGTGGCTGCTTTTCATCCCCTTTGGGAAGCATGATGTGGCTTGCTTGGTGTTAAAAATAAAGCAGCCAGCAGTGCCAGCTTTGGGTCTTCTGCAAGCCCTGGGAAACTGGGATGGCTCTGTGTGTCAGTGTTCATGTACAAGCTTCATGTGAGAAAAGGGGATGGGGACAGCTTGCTGCTGGTGCTGGGACATGACTCAGGTTCACACCTAGCCCTGAAACAGTGACAATTCTTACTCAGCTGGGGGTTTCAGTCACCGCCGACAGCGTCTGCCTCGCCACCTCAGCCCTGCGTGCTCACAGGTGGCTGAAAAAACCCACGCAGGGTTGGTGCGTGGGGTCTGTGTCCTCTGCCAGGGCTTTCAGCTTGAGCTTTCATCTTTCTTAAAACCAGGGATGAGTCTCAGGGCTGTGGGGAGCAGGGCTGGGGAGCCCCACTGCCTGCCAGCTGCAGCCACCGCACACGCTGTCCCTCTGGGTTGAGCATCTCAAAAGCATTCCCCTTCTTGACTCCCCTCTGATTTAGGTCTAAAATGGGCCTGTGTGATCAGCTGATAGAATCCAGATTGGTTTGGGTTAGAAAGGACCATGGGCAGGGACACCTCCCCCCAGCCCAGGCTGCTCCAAGCCCCATCCAACCTGGGCTGAGACACTGCCAGGGATGGGGCAGCCACAGCTTCTCTGGGCATCCTGGGCCAGTGATACCCTGCTAAAGGGTGTTCCCACTCCACAGACCCATTCCTGTGTGAAGACAATTTCTGTGGCACCTCCAGGGACTCCCTGCAGTCATTATGGAAGGGGATCTTGGCCAGGTTTGTTGCATGGTGCTTACCCCAGCGTGTGCTTTTTATTTCACAGCTCCGGGTGTGTGTTAGCTCAGAGGCTGCACAGTACCCTGTGCTTTGCACAATGCATCTGCAGGGCCTCTTTCCCCATCCCCTGGGACCCTGCCAGTTCCCAGTTTGTACTGGAGGAGATGGGTTTCTCAGTGCAGATTTCCAGAGGGCTGCATGAGGCAGGACAGAGCCAGCAGCTCTCTGCAGCGTGAGATCCGATTCAGACCTTGGTTATGGGTTTACAGCTGCACTTGGGGGAGGATGGGAGGGAGCCTGGAGTGGTTTTTTATCTTGATGTGAGCTGCTGAAGCACCATGTCAAGCAAAGCAGCTGCTGGTGGCCTTCAGAGGGATCTCCTGTGCTGCAGAGCCCCTTCACCTGCCACCGAGCTGAGCTTTGTTCAGCCCCCAGCAGGGGTTTGCAGCTGAATAACATGAACTGTTCAGCTGGGCTGGTGGCTGCCTGACACTGAAATCAAGCCTAAAAATAGGAGGATGTCTGACCCTGAAGTGAAGGATTTTCACTCCCCAGCTTGGCACCCGCCCAGGGTGACATCATCTGGAGGGGAAGTTGGAAAAGCTTCCAAATTCCTTGCTTTCTGGGCAGGAGTGTTAAATGTGTGTGGCAGTGGGTGAGCAGGCAGCTCTCATGGAGAAGGACATGCATGTTGGAAAGAGAGCACCTTGTCTGTGTATAATTTGGGGGGAGATGGAAGGAGCAGGAAAGGTCCCATTCAGGCAGAGCATGTTCCCTAAAGATGACAATTTTGGGGTGGTTTTAGGTGTGCTGAAAGGTACTGAGTTACAGTCAAGGTTGTGACCATCAGACCACCCAGTGAGTGGTATCTGGTGGTACCAGTCACAGTTAGGGTTTGAATCTGCCTGATTTAGCCTTGCAAGTGCATGGGTACTGCTCCTGGTGGCCATGGGAGCATCTGAGATAGCCAGGACCTGAAGGACCTCCCTTGGTTTCAGCTGTGATACTTAACAGCAGCTTCATCCAGGCTGACCTTCTGGAATTTGATCAAAATCCATGCCCAAGTGGCAGGGATGACCTTGCTATTGTTGTTCTGGAATCAGATGGCTTGAACCAAGTTTCCTTTGTCTTTCTGTGCTGAGCTTCATTGTCTTCTTTCAAAAAACACTGGGCTGTTATCAATGCAGGAGGCAGTTTTCCTCTGAAACTTGATGGTTTTTTTCCCTCTGGATGCTTCCAGGCCACTCCTGTGCTCATCCTCTAATGACAACACCTTTACCTTGGCACTGAAGAGGCCACACTGGAATTTGTAGCTCTTTTCAGATGGTGAGAACTGCATGTGATATTGAGACAGGGTGGCTCCATGATCTCTTTTCCTTCTGCCTTTTAAATTCTCATCACATATTTATAATGCTGTTAGAGCAGAGATGCCCAGAGCACAGCTGTGGGCAGTCTTTGGTCTCTGAGTCCCAAATGAAGCTGAAAAAACTGCTGTTGCTGTGTAAACACTGTGTCAAGAGCTGATTTCATGCAGAGTGCTGGGCATTTTGAACCAAGAATGAGAAGAGGGGAAGAGTTTTACCATAGCAATGTCTCATCTAATATGAAACCAATTGATTTGGCTACAGACTGAGAAGAAGTGTTTAGGCATGCCCAGCCCTTCTTTGGGGTTTTGATGTTCTTGGGATCATCCCAGCAGTGAAATTTTTCCTGCAGACAAGCCAGTTCAGAGCCACCTACCCCAGCACCAGCCCCAGGTGAGCTGGTTTTCACTCAGCACCAGCCTCTGGGGATTTTTTTCCTCTGGGGAGGATTTTTCTGACTCAGCAGGAGGATGTTTCTGGTTGTCTGCTGGGAAATGATCAGGTTGAGGTTGCCAAGGTGTTTCCTTGGCATCAGCTGAGCCCAGGGAAGGCAGATGATAGCCCAGGCAGGGTCAGGAATTGACATCCTCTTCTAAAATTAAGTAGAGAGGAGCTTGCACAGTTTTTCCACGTTTTACTCATTTTTCATGGGAAAGGTTGAAGCCTTTTTGTCTGAGAGAGGAATCTTTATTTGCAATTAGACTGGGAAACTTGTGATCCCTGCTACTTTTTATTGAGTGCAGCCTCGCTGGAGTAATCATGGGAAAGGTAAGGACCTAAACCTAAACAGCTGGAATAAATCTCCTGTAGGCCAGCAGTGAATGGCAGTGCTGCTGGAGGTCAGCTGCTGTGTCACAGAGCCATCATTTCATGGGGAATTAATGGAGCTGACACAAATGAAAGCAAGACACACACTAGAAGAGCTGCCTTTTATTCTTGCAGACAGAGCTCTTTATTTTTGCTTGCTGGTTGAGATGTTGGAGCAAACACTTGACTTCCTTGTCATCTTTAAAGTATGTAGAGAGGTGGGGAGTTGGCTTTTGCTTTGAAAAGCCTCTTCCTCCAGTTTTTGGCATGACTGATCACCCTGCTCTCAACAGTCTCTGAGCTTCACAATACAGTAGTTTTGCACAAAGCTGTATTTTTATGCACACAAGTTTTTCAGGCTTTGGAAACGTGTCCTTAGACAGTCATCCTGTAGTTTCACACACAGGCCATGGGTGCAGGACTTTGCTGGGGAGAGGGAGCAAGTTTGGGGGCTGTGAGGTGGTGGTGGACACAGGGTGATGTGCAGGTAGCACAAGTTGTCAAATAATATTCAGATTAAAAATGTCAAATAATAACAGGTGCTGAAAGACCATTCCAGGACTCAGCCATGCTGCTCATGCCCCCTGGGGAACCATCCTTACTGAAATATTTATACCCCATCCCCTATGACCAGTCCTCATCTCCCCCTTGCACAGAGCAGACACAGCCTCAAATGTGCTGGGGCTTAAAAAGCAACTTTTTCCCCTTGCCAGTCACTGGGACCCATGTGGGGTTTTCTACTGTGTCTTTCTGGCAGTTAAAAACAAGCATTCATCCATTTTATTTCCAGAGAGGAGCTTTGAGATCCTGCCTTGACTGTGCAGACAGGGCTGGGAGGCAGAGAGGTTAAAACTGATGCTGGCCAGAGGGTCCCTTGTTTGCATCCTCCCTTTGAAAGTGCTTGAGCATCCCATGGAAACAGATGTTGGGAGGGAACACTGCTCCCAGCCACCACGGGGGCATCTCTGTGGGCTCAGCCCTGCTGCAGATGGGCTCCCAGCTGACCCCAGGCAAGGAAAATGGGCATCAGAGGGGGGATGCATTGCTCCAGAGGGCTCTCCTGCCCTTTTCCAGCTTGACAGCATCCCTGGCTCCCTTCATCAGGCAGTGGAGGTGCAGGTCTCCTTTGGGCTCTCCTGTGCTTGCCCTTCCCTCTCTCCTTGCTCCCATTAGTGGAGGAAAAGGACAGGTTTTGGCTGAGGGCTCTGGAGGCCAACTCTGGTTAGTATAAAGACCTGGGTTGAAGTTAAAAAAGAAAAAAAGAAAACAAAAACCCACAACCAAACCTGTCTGCATTTAAATCAGCCCAATTAAAGTGGCTTTTTCCAGGAGCTGGCAGGCAGGCTGCCTTGCCTGCCCGAAGTGATTTGTGCAATTACTGTCTTTTGTGTTTGTCTGGTGGGGTTTTTTTCTTACAGCACTCCTTTATGGGACACTTCTCAGGGAAGATCACCTATGTGCAAGATGTTACTTGAAGCTGGGAAAGCAGGGGATGGGTTCTCACCTGCTCTAAGGAGTGGAGTAAATTGGCAGAGCTCTGCTGCTTTACACCTGCTGGTGCTCTGGCCTGGAAATAGCTTAAGTGTTTAAAAAAAAAAGAAGAAGAGAAAGGTTTCTCCATCCATCTGGAACACATTTGCATACATCAGGGCAAGGAGAGGCATTTGTGAGAGCAAATGCTTCATTTATCAGTGTATGAGCTATTGAAGAGTGGATGTAGCTGGGATAATTATAACCAAGATCAGACTTCTTGGAATGGAAAAGTAACAACAATCCCAATTTTACCAAATCCTCTGAAATTTACTGTCTGTTTATTTAACACCCTTTCCTGTAGCAGAGGATCAGTGAGATTTATGGAGGTGCAGACTAATAATCTAAATACTTAGAGGAGTTCATCTGCATGGCCCGTGGGCTGCTCTGGTTATTTTCAGTCTCACTGCTTGGAGGCTGTGGGGATGAGGATGGGAGCACAGGGGCCAAAAATCAACCAGAATGACTCCAAATGCTCTCCTTCCACTTGCTGTGCAGGTGAGAAATACACAGATTTAGGCAGATTTAGTTCTTGGAGCTGTTGGGAAGAGAAGGGAAGGGAAACAAAGCTCCTTCCATCACCTCTTCAGGAGCTGCCTATTTTTTTCCTTTTTCTGGTGTATCTGTCTTATTTTTCCTGCACGTAAGGATTATTATTTTTTTTCCCCTGCACATAATATTTATTCAGAACCTCCCTGTGCATGGAAGGTCATAGTAGCAAATACATCTTTGAGCTGGAGAGCTGGCTGCAGTTTCCTGATGACGAGCCATGGTTATCACCTGTCCTTTCAGAGTCCTGTCAAAACCTATAACTAGAAGCTGAAATAGCAGCACGAGGAGGAAAATCCCTTTGGGACAATACAGAGCTTGTTAAAAAAAGAGGAGAGGTTATCCAGAATCCATGAAAATGGAGACAGGCAAGGGAGCAGAACTATGATCCTGGAAGCCCTTTTGCTGCCATCATTTAATATTAGGAGAAAATGCCTGGACCTGGGGTTTAATAACTGTCGCTGATGTTTTTTTTGTAGCAAGTTCATAATTGCTAAGCCTGTCTGCATTTGTGGGTTTATGAGCTGTGCTGCCTTTTGGCTGAGTATTTATCCTTTTCTTACCATGAAAGCAGCTGTCATTTCCAGGCCTGCATGCCTTGCAGGAGCAGAAACCCATAACCCTGATTTTCCCATTCAACTCTAAAGCACTGTGGGATTTTAAGCACAGACAAAAACCCAAACAACAGTTCCTAAAAGATGAATGTGTTTGTCCAGAGAAGACAGAAAGAAAATTGCCTTTGACTCCTTCCGAGTCAGAGTTTTGGTCCAAGGGGTTCAGTAGCTTTGGAGGCCTCAGTGCTTCAAGACACAAGCCAAATTCTCAGTAATAAAATTTTAAAAGTTATTTCCCTCCAGGACACAAATTCCAATATCAAATCTCCTACATTTTCCCAAAGCCCACTGCTGAAAGCAGAATGCACAGTCAGATCAGGCTGCCTTGTCACCAGAACTGCTGTGGTGTCACCAGGAAGGCCACAAGCTCCAGACAGGTTGGATAACTGAGGAAGGAGGAGGAGAAGAAGGGTTTGAATGTGTGTTTGGGGGTGTTTCAGGTTGCTGAAGCAGTGTCTTTAATGCCCTGTGTTCCCTGCCTGCCCCTCCTCTGGGTGGCTGGCTCACATTTTTGCTTACATCCCCATCCTGAAAAGTCTGGGCAAGGTGTGGAGTGCTGTGGGGTTGCTGATTTATTAGGGAACATCAGGACTTTTCAGCCTGGGAGCTGTGAAACAGTTGGCCAGAGCAGAGGAGGAAGAAATCTTGGCATGTTCTTAGGAAAACGGTGAGACAGCAACAAAAAGTGTCCCCTCTGCCACATGTCCTGAGGAGAGATGGTGCCCTCAGTGCCAGCTCTGCTCCATGTTTATCCCTGCTGGATGAAGGAGGCAGCTCCTTGAGCCTGAGAGCTGCTCCAGGGGTTAGGGAATCAAAGCAACTTCCTGAGGGCTTTGGATCTCACCAGGTTCCTGCTGCAGCGTGGGCAAAAATTCCAGCAGCTGGGTATCTGGCAATGAGAGGCAGGTTTAGGAGTGGCTTCTGGCTCCTGCTCCCAGCTCTGGTGCTGCTGTGGATGAGGGAATGTGCCATCTGTACCTGGAGAAACACGTGCAGGTCTGGTCCCTCTGCAGCTGAATCCTGTGGGATCTTTTCCCATCCCTCCCAAAGATCTGAAAAAGGGCTTGCAAATCCCACATGCATTGCCTTCTTCCTGGTTTTTTTTGTTTGTTTGGGGGTTTTTTGGGTTTTTTTTTTTGTTTGTTTGTTTGTTTGGTTTGGTTGTTGGTTTTTGGGTTTTTTTTACTGCTTTGAAAACATTGCACACCCCAGTCACAAGAGGCAAAGGAGCTCTTGAAATCCTGACCTGGGGTTGCTTTCAGCTACAAACCCCCACTGCAGCACTGATCTAATCTCAGCACCATGTCTCAGGAGGGTGTGTTGATGTTGCCTACACACAGATTTCCTCTGAAGTTGCTTGAGGAGGCTCTTGGCAAATTTTGGGAAGCGTGTTACAGAAGATGTTAAATAGGATGGTGGCAGAGGGGGTGGATGGAGTGACCTCCTTGCCTTCCATCACTGCTTTGGAGTCTCTGTTGAAGCTGCAGTGTGTATTATTTAGTTCAAAATTGCTTCTTCTGGCACCCTCCTCCCACACATTTGTGTACTAATATGGCCATTCTCAAGGGCTTTATCCCTGCCAAGGCACAGCCTGTTACCAAAAAGAAAATAGACAATGAGGAGGAAGCAGTGGAGTTTGCCATATAAACCTTGAACACTTACCCACGCAGGAGAATAATAATAATAATCCAGAGTGTCATTTCATCCAGACAGATGCTTCCTGGATCAAAAAGAGCCACTGGATCTGATGGGAAGGGATAAGGAGCTTTTGTAGCTCCCAGGTCCTTCTCCCCAGTAGTGTCCCAGCAGCTGTCCCTGCCTGGCCAGGGGTCACAGCCCAGTGGCTCAGGGTGGGGGCTTCATGAGCATCCCCACTCCTGGTTGCTGAGGGCTCTAAGGTGGGAAACCTCTCTCCTGACCCCAGGGTGGGTGCTGCTTCTGCCAGGGTCAGTAAGGGTGCAGACGAGTGCCAGCAGCTCCAGCTGGCTCCTGGCACTGCCGTGATGCTGGCTGCCTGCTCTTAGGCAGCTCCCAGCATTGTACCTCCTTGTCCTGGGGGGCAGAAATCATCTCTGGGGACTTCAGGGATGTCAAAAACTTCTCTTCATCCCCTCCAGGATGCTGGCATCACTCCCACGAGTGCACATCACCCACACCTCTCTCCCTTTCCCCAGATCCTGTGCTGCACAGGGTGAGGTTGCTGAGCAGGGCCAAGCCCTTGGGATGGTGAGGGGACATCTCACAGGGATCCCTTTCCAGGAGAAGCCTGAGCAGGAGCTGTACTGGCCCTCCTGACTTTATCTGAGGGATGAGGCTGTGTTGCAAGCTTGGGGGAAAGATGTAGGGAGAGATTTAGGGGAAAAGCAAACCAAACCATCCCAGCGTTCTGGGGCTGGAGCAGCCCAGCTGGGGCTCCAGGGCCCTGCTACACCCCCAGCAAACATCCCCCACATGCAGCCAGGTGGGTTTTATCCAGGTGGGTTTTATCCAAGAGAAGGATATCAAGGAAGAACATCCAGAAAAGCTGCAGTGCTTGTTCCAGCTCCCGTGCACAGAACAGAAAAGCCCACAGGCTCCTGGAGAGTGGCTGGAGGGAACCCCCATCCCACAGCCCTTTGCAAAGGGAATGCCAACACTGGGGCCATGAAATTACTGATTTAAGGGATTCATTGGCAGCATCCTCCTCCCTTCTGCCTGACCTTTTCCATGCTCTCTAGCTCCAGGACCAACCATTCCTCTCCAAGGCAGCCTGGTAGATGGCAATGTTGATAAGAAGGAAAAAGCAACCCCCAGTGTCACAGACTTGCCTGAGTGTTTTTGTACTGGGTGGGAGGGCAAACTCACTTCATCCAAGGGCTAATTGCCAAGCAAATCCAGGAGCTGCTGTCTTTAGAGGAAACTCTTAGAAGACTGACCAGGCTGTAAAACTTTGGGTTCCTATGGCAGTTGCTCTGGGAGGAACTGGGCCAGCTCTCTGCATTGTAAACACACAGGACGTGTGCCTATAGAAACCCTGGAGAGTGCAATAGAATTTAATCAATCCCATTTGTTTGTGTGGAGAAGCAGCCCAGATCTCTGGCAGACACCCAGGGAATGCTGGAAGCAGCATAACCTGTTAAACAAAGATACGTGTGGCCCTGTGAACAGAACACACTAAATCTATTTCCATCAGCTCTTCCCCTTACTGCAGTCAATCTTTGCTCAGACTTTGTTTTTCCTCTGTTTTTGTTTTTTTTTTTTTGGTTCTTCTTTGTCTCTTTACCCCAGATTCCTCTTTGTATTTATTTGTTTGTTGTTGTTGGGGGTTTTTTTGCCTGCTTTGCTTTCTTCTTGTGCTTCCTTCTGCGCTCAGGGGCAAGAGGCAATTGCATGTGTTGGGGCTGTTGTGCAGATCCCAGCAAAACCTGGGACTGTGCAGGAGCAGGAATGTGCTGGGGGTCCTGGTGGGCTCCCTCCACTACCCTGGGGATGCTCTTCCCTCAGATGTCCCTTTTGGAGCACTCAGTGGAGAGCTGCCCCGTGGAATGGGTCCCCCCCACCCCAGCCAGAGGTGTTCTCCATGAAGGTGGGTCCCAGCTTTGGACTTTTGGACTTTCACCAATCCCAGAAATCCCAAGGGAGTTCCTAACAATCCAGGTGGTTTTAAGGGTTTTTTATTTCCAAATAAGTGACTTTCTCAGACACGTTTATCATTCCTTTTGGAACCTCTTGGTTCTGCTGTGTGTCCAAGCTGTGCACAAGCATTCACCAGTGATAAAGACCAAGGTATTGGCACAGTAATGCCCAGGCCAGCTGGTTGGATTGTGTATTTACTGGGCTGGAGAGACAGGCAACATGAAAACAGGAAGATCAGCTTATGCTTTCCCTCTGTCATGTTCAGCCTGCTGCCCCTACAAATAGCATGGAAGCTTCATGTAATTCTGGGAGACAGGAGAAAAGTTTCTTCTTTTATCTGTTCAGAGTTTGCAGGCTGTGGGTCAGCTGCATGTTGTTTGCCATCACTTTTACTGCCTCCCCTGTGGAGCTTTTTCTTTTTGTCTCTTTATTTTCTGGATCTTTCACAGGAAAGAGAACCTTTTCCAAAAGCACAGCACTGTGAGTGTAAAACCACAGGAGGAGGAGATCTATTCCCTCAAGTGTCTAGCCTCTTAGAGAGAAGACAGGCCACTGTCACCAGAAAGCCACGTTGCTGCTGCTGTGTTGTCAAGCTTGTTGGTGACAAGAAGACAAGTGTGGTACAAGTGTCCTTTGGGCTGGGATTGCCATGTCTGCTTTCCAACATCTGGAGCCAGCACATGCCATGTAGTGGGGACACTTGGCAGGGATTTCCTATCTGCAAATCATAATTACTGGGACAGAAAAAAAAAATAATAATAACCTCGGGCCAGTCTTGGTCTTATCTACTGGGATTTTTAAAGAAAAGGCACAACCCTTCACCCTCCCAGATTATCCCCCCAGGAGATGAAATATGGTATTTAATGCCTTCCTAAAATAGCTAGAACTCAAAAAATCACCCAGTGTTGTTTCTGTGTCTTGCAGAGTGTTTGCATAAAGAATCTTCCAGCAGTTTGGGCCTGAAGGCAGTGTCAGGGCTGTTGCAGAGTGTGGCATCTGACTGGGATGTTAGGGGGAAGTGTCAGCATCAGAAAAGCTGAAATGTGAAATAAGCAGAGAGCTCAGACTTGCTTTTCCCATAATAAGCTTGTCTGTGCACTGAAAGGCACAAGGATGGGGAGGCAAACCTAGTCAGTGTCATGCAGTGACTTGCTGAAGTTTGTTCCATCCTCATGGGAAAATCCCAGAGATTCCAGACACTGTCCAGGTCTCACTTCTCATGTGAAGCTTTGTCCTGTTTCTGAGACTGGTACCTGCACGGGGCTGTAGCTGGAGGTGAAGGAAGCTTTTCCTCCCTTAAATGGATGCTCTGTCCCTCCTCTCCCCTCCCAGAAGAGCATCATCTCCTGGGGAGTGAAGTTGACAGCCAGGGGACTCCTCCTGCATTGCTCCCCTTTCCCCTGGCAGTGCTCATTCCTTGGCCTCTGCCTTGCTGCCTGGTTCTCCTGGGCATCTCTGGGCTGGAGGGACCACACCACCTTTCTGAAAACCTCAGCTGCATCTCTCAGTCCTGTGGGCCATCGTTTTGGCCAAGCCACCCAACTCCAAGCCATCATTTTCTGGTCATCAGCAGAGCATCAGGTCCCAGGTCATGGGGCCACCTTTCCAGTAGATGGCATCAAAGACAGTCAGTTCCTCTTCCCTACCCAGCTCTGTTTCCCTCAAGTCCCAACACAAATTGGAGAAGTCATTTCCTTAAAAAAAATAAACACAAAACCCCCCCCACAAGTTCCTTAAATCAGCCGAGCCTTGAAAAAGCAAACTGTGTGTTGCTTTTCTTGTTTTCTTCAGCTTTAACTGCCCTGCCCCATGCCATATGCCAGGAGTGGGGGGACTGGGGGACTGGGGCTCCCTGCCTTTTCACTCATGTTTGACCTTTCACCTGAAAAATTCATTGAAAATGTGTGACAAAAAAGTAATCACAGGCCTTTAGGTGCAGGTTTTCATGTCTGAATTCAGTTTACTTGTTCTATCTATAGAATAGAGTTTGTGCATATGCAGTGCCTTGCACGGTAGGAGGATTGAGGGCATTTCATCATCTTTTTCTCTCTTTCTTTATCAACCATGAACAGACCTGATAATTTCTGGAAGTCATTGATCTCCTGGATGTAAAGAAACCCCTCTTCTTGACTCCCACCTGTAGGAATTCCTGTGATCAGCAGCTTTAGCACACCAGGAGACTTCACTGCACCAAAGCTGAGACATCACAGAGAAAATCTGATCCCTGACTCACCATTATTATTTCTTTTTTTTCTTCAGGTGTGTTTCCAAAATCAGGTTCCCTACATGAGCAGGAGGAGATCAGGAGGAGCAGGTGGCTACATGGTGAAGGTTGAGAGGAGGGAACATTTGGGTAATTTTTATTTTTAACCGTGGAGCCCAGTGATTTTTAACTCCAAGAATCATTGCATACCTTGCCTTGTAACCTTGTGCTCTGACCCCCCAGCTGCAATTACTGCTTCTGGCTTTGAACTGGAACTGATGCCAAACTCTTGCCTCTTGCAGGCATTTCCAGCCAGGACTGAACCCAAGCTGGAAGCACAGTAGAAAAGTGACTGAGGTGACTCCTAACTTTTTCCTGGAGACTTCTGCTTTGAGGAACTAGAAAAAGACTCCCCATGGACTGTCTTCCCTTTTCATTTTCACCAGACCATGGGTAAAGAGGAGGCTATTGCATAGTCAGGAATGCTGCTGGAGTTTCTCACCCTGGGGAGATAACAAAGTGCTCCAGGATGGAAAGTCAAGTGGTGATGCTACATATCCTTGAGAAGGTCTGGTGGCTGCTGCACTGCTCAAGGCAGGCAGAGCATGGTACAGAAGTCCAAAATTCTTTTTTTGGTGTGTTTTCCTGGAGTCAGTTGCCAAGCCTGCCTGCTGGAGGGCAGAGGTTTTGTCTGACCCAGGCAGTTTTTGCCAGGATCTGTGTTTAGAGTAAGGCCACTGCAAAAATCTTGCCCAACAGAGAGAGAATTGACACAGAGCTTTGCTGGAGCTCAGAAAAAAAACCCAAATCTGCATAGGGAGAATGTATTTATTTCATGGATTAGAGCTGAAAACAGGATTAAGCCTTCCAGAGGGCTTTGAGATGGCAAATAGAAAGCTGAGCCAGGCCAGGCCAGGGTGGTCACATTGCACTCTTAGATGTGCTCCTGGCCCTGGTGGTGCCTTTTAGTGTGTGCTGGTGCCTTGGGGGGACCTTCAGGGCTGCAAGGACCTCCTGGCAGCCTCCAGATGTGCCCCTGGCACCCATCTGGGGTGGGAAGAAAACATCCCCCTCCAGGATGAGCAGTGCAGTGAGCAGGGACCAATCCTGGGGGCACTTGATGACATGTTGCATCAAGTCATGCAAGCACCTGCAGTCTCACTCATACTGGTTGGGTTCAGCAGGGTCGGGTGGGCAGTTTTTCAGGATGCTGCTGTGCAGTGGAAAAACCTCTGTCCCAAACATATTTTTCATCTGTAGCTTGAGGAAGGTTTGTTTGCACAAGAAAATGACCCACTTGACGTTACCTGGGGGACTTCACCCCAGTGACCAGTCCACAGCCCTCAGCTCTTGCATGTAGTCCCAGGAGACAAGGCAGAATTTGGCTTTGCATGGGCTGAGGAATGAAGGAAGCAAATAAATACTCCTTCCTGGTCTCTGCAATTCACCATTTATAGTCATGCAACAAAATCCTGCTTTCTGGTTAACTGAGAGCTGGGAGCAGGGTGAGGGGGATCCTCTCCAGCACTGGGGGGGGGGGAAGTCTTGTCCCAGGCACAGGGCAAAGTCTGTCTGCTGGGAAAAGCTAAAGGGAGCCCATGCTCTGCAAAAGGCAGAGGGAAACCATCCAACAGCAGCTCCACTTGGAATTATCCATGTCTGGTTTCCACATCACTCGTGTGCAGATGAAAAGAAAGGCCAGAAGGGCTTGGGTTTGTGCTGAGGCTACAGAAGGGCAGCAAGGGAAGCTGGTTTGTTGGTATTTTTTTGGTTCACAAAAGGACTCAGCTGCTGTCTCATGGGCTGACACTCACCTCTCATGTTTCATAGGTTTGGCTGCTGGTTTCAGGGAAGGGGAAAATTCACCTGGTTGTGTCAGTGAAGGCAGCACCTTACCTGTCTGGAGCTCAGGGCCCTGGGAGGATGCTGCTTTACAGCCTTATTTGAGCCAACCTCCTTTGTGTTTCAGATTTTGCAGAGATTTACCCCAAAGTTTTGTGGCAGAAAGTGCAGTGAGGGGCAGGCAGGGGTGCAGAGCCAGGCAGGTCATGGGGGAGCATCCAGGGCAGAAGGATGTGTGAGGACAGAGCTGTGCTCAGAGAGGTTACACCTCCCTTCTTGCACTGGGAAATGTCAGAGGTTTCTTGTAAGGGGCTGGGGTTATCCTGCTCTCTTAGCTTCATATGAATTTTTCAAAAATAGCATTTAATTTCATTGTTTGAGTAGAGGAAACATCAGCTCACAGTCCTCTTTCACAGGTAGTTGACACTCTTAGGAAAGAGCAGCTCATTTCAGCTTGTGAGATAGCTGTACTTGCTTTTTGGGGTGTGTGCATGTGCCCAGGTTCAGTGTATCTCAGCTAAAGTGGATTCAATTTTCCATGTTTTTTTCTTCATTTATGATTATTTTTTTTACTCTCTAGTTTATGGGGCTGCGGAAGCATTCTGCTGCAGTTCTGTTGAACACTTGAAGATATTTTTTCAGCTCATCTGTTTTCAGGGAAGCACTTAAGCATTTGCTCAGCTCTAACAAAAGGATTAATCTTGTCCCTTGAGATAAGGACAAGTTCAAGTATCTTGTTGAAAAAGGAAAGATTTGCTGAGTCTGTGCAGAGTTCAGTGTTCCCTGAAACACCCATCGGGCAGGATGCAGTTGTCTGCCCCTGCTTAGTTCTCAGCATCATCTACTGATAGTACCCAATGCAATTAGCAGGTAAGGGCTTCCCTCAGAATCATTTTGTCCTGTTGTCTGCCCCGAGCCTGGGAAGGTCTCAGGGAGGAGATTTAGTCTGGTAGCAGAGTTGTTGAGCAGACATCCCTGCTGTGCTTCTGGAGGATGTATGTTCCAGGCTGTGTATTACAGCCCTTTTGAATTACTGATCTCATACAAAAAAAAAAAAAAAAAAAAAAAGATGGAAGGCTCTTTATCTAAAACCAGAACTGGAGGGAAATTAGCTGGGGCTGGTGGAGTAGCATCTGTGTTATCTTTTTCTTAACCCCACTTCACCTCTCCTTATCTCCAGGTGTAAATCCGATGGCGGGAGGGATTTACTGCACAGAAACCTCAGGAGCAAAATCTGTGGCTTTGGGAGGAACGTAGAGCTTAGTTTTCTCAGTAAATCATATCACCTCTCTTCAGGGTGTTCAGCTGCAGTGTGCAATCACTTGCCTGCTTGTTACCTTCCCTAGCTCTGCCCAGAGCTCTCTGGCAATGTTTGTGTCCCCAGAAATAAGGACTCGGATGCATTTGTGGCTTTTCCTTCTGCATCCCAAGAGGAAGTGAGTCCAGCAAAGGGAGGTTGTCTGATGGGGCTTGGCTGATTTGGGGGAGAAATTCCCAGCAGCTTTCTTTAGCTAAAAGTCTTGGTTGTGTTTGTTTCCTCCATTACAAGGCAGAGCAACCACTGCTTCATACCCTCACCATCAGCCTTCTTCCCATCCTGGTGGCAATGGTGTCCCCAGCCTGTCCCCCAGCTTTGCATCCCCTTTGACAGCATCATCCCCACCATACCTCTCCCTCCACTCCAGGCAATTGCATTTCCAAGTCAAAGCACTGGGCTGGGACCTCTTCATGGAGCATCTTCTGTCCTTGAATTAAATTGAATCATCTGCTCCTTAAACTCCTCTTTATTTCTCCAGGAATCTGCAGGGTGGTTGGTTGTATGGACGTGGCTACATCTGGCTTCAGGCTCACTCCCTTCTGGGGCTGCCAGCACAAAGGATGTTATCTTATGCTAATCTGTTCACCTCAGAGCATCTTCTGTCCCTCCAGCTCTTGGCAACCTAATAAGCACATAATTAGGTTTACTCCCTGTAGTATTCCCCTCACTGCTGTCTCCTCTCTGCTTGGTTATAGTTGGGTATCTCTTTTCTCAGAGGCAATGGTTGCACTGCAGCCCTGACTGGGCTCCAACCCTCCCTGTCTTGCTTGTGAACTCATAGCATGGGCTGGAAAACCAGGCAAGTAGGATTTTGAAATCAACTTCCAAATTCCAGTGTAAACTCTCCTCCCTCAGTCAGTGCAGGGCACACCCAGGTGCACACAACTAATGAATGACTCCATATACTGGGTAAACACCAGTTACTAACTGGGTTAACATGGCCAGTTAGGGCAGTCTAAAGTGAGATTATTCCAGAACTGAAAAGCTCACAGGGGTGGGGAGCTCAGCAGCAGTAAGGTGGTGACAGGGGGGCTGAGAAGGGCTCTGCTGATCCCAGACAGTGATTTGGGTTGAAATAGGTGACCAGAGCAGTCACAACAATGCCAGTCAGCTGCTGTATCACCATCTGGGAGAAACTGTCTGTCTGTGGTTGTGTGTAAGGTGTTGTAGGTGCTGTGGCCCCAAGATCAGAAGGTTTTGCACCATCAGACTTGTTGCAACAAGTCACACATCTCCCTCGTGTGTTGGAGGCATCACTGCGTGCCTGTGGTGAGCACTGTTTGCTTCAAGTGTGACCTGAGAGAGGCATTTTGATGGCAGGAAGCCTTTGGTACAGAATGGTCTAAGTGTCACCTCGCTTTGTGACACCTTGACTCATAACCACAAGCTCTTCCTGAGCTCATACATTTTCCTCCCCAGCCCTGTCTTTGAGCAGCTGTTTGAGAAACTCTTACAGAGTTTCTCCACCCCTCCTCCTGGGCCAGGTGACCTGAAGGGAGCTGCATTTTTCCAGTTTCTCCACACAGCTCCATCTGTCTGTCCACACAAAGCCAGGTTAGGGAGCAGCTCTCATCCCCCACCCTCCAGCCCATCATGCTTCTGCTGGTTTCCAACATCCTGGTGATGCTAGGAGCAGTGACACCAGGTATTTCTCAAAAAATCAAGCCCTGATCCTGAATTTAAACTAATGATGCACCAGCCTAGTGGTGTTTTGTCTGTCCAAGTCTGCCCCGTGGTTTTGGGACCTTGCTCCCCTTCTCAGAGATGCATCTCCCACTCTTCCTTCCAAGCATCTCCCAGTGGTTTAGAAGCAAAGCTCTTGCAGGAAGGGATACTGAAGACAGACAAAGGGCATGGCTGGAAGAAAAGGGAAAATTTTAAAATAGGTTTTGGGTTGTTGGAGAGACCTCAGGAGTGGTGGCTTTCTGACTTGGCAAATGTGTCACTGCTGGTGGAAACTCAGTGGAGACATCACCTGCAGCTAACAGCATTCTGTTATGGGCAGCATCCAGAAAAAAGGAAAGGGCTGTGTGTTTTGTCTTAAAGAAGTGCAGAAACAGGTACTGCCAAAGATGTGGAAGAAATTAAGCCCAACACTTTCCAGGAAGAATGCCCTGTTTCCAACCCCCTCTTTATTTGGCACTAAAAAGTTGGGTTTAAGTAGGTCAGTTCCTCCCAGCACTGCAAAGGTGAGAGGCAGAGCTGTAGCATGGCACTGACAAGAGATGTGAGCCCTTCCCCTCCCAGTTCTGACCTCCAGGACTCCTGGAATTTCATCCCTGTGCTCCCTGGAGCTCTGCTTTGCTTTTCTGATCAGGTCTTTGCTTGGCCACCTCAGAGGTATGAACACTGCACACCTTTTTCCCATGGCTGCTGGTACCAAAAAGTGTTGTTTGCTCTCCATCAGCATCTTGCAAGGTAATGAAGAGCTCCCCACCCTCTGCTTTGTGCCCAAGAGCAGGGCAGCAAACGTTAGAGCTCTTACTGCAGTGATACACAAACTGCAGATCCATGGAGGGGTTGAGAAATACAACCTCTCCTCATCTCCTCCCCAGGCTGATGGAGTGGAGGGGACTGAGGAAATCAGGATTTCCATCTGGAGTGCAGAGGAGGGGTGGCATGGAAGTAACGGGCCGGATTTATCTTCCAGCTATTTCTGAGTGCACAGGAAAATCTTATCTGGGAGCATCATTTAAAGGAACATAAATTTCACTTGGGTGAAGAAGCTAATGAAGTGCTGCAGGCTTTGGACAACACATGAATATTTTCAACAGTTTGACCCCAAACAGACATTAAACCTCTTTCTGATGGCTAATAGATATTACACATTTCTGTTTTAATTAGAGCAAGATTGTAATCCATACCTCAGTCAAGTTCATTCCACTTCTTAACTTAGTGCAATCAAAAGATCAATTGGTCATTAGGTAAGTGAGTCTATTGTAATTAACATTTACAGTAAACTTTTAATTGTGTGTTTGTCCCCTACAGCAGGTGAGGAGGGAAGCAAGGCCTTTCTCCCTTACCCTGCTGATGATTAAATCAGGTCACAAGCTCTGTGCTGGGTGTCCCTAACTTGTGACCAGTTAAACTCTGTCTGTAAAGGCTGGTTAGGAGAAACAGCAGGTGACCAAAGACCCCAAAACCCAGAGGGCTTCATGATCTGTTCCGTCCTCTCCCCAAACAGCTGGAAGAGCTGAACAGGGCTGTGAGAGCATCATGGTGGGCTGGTCCAGACCATGATGGTGTTCAGCTCTGGCCAGATGTGAACAATGGGGTTTTTGGGTGGAAAGTGGAGTGGTAGGACCAGACCTGTTGCCTCTCTGCCTGCTGTTTTGGCCTTCTGTTACTCCTGGGCTCTTGGAGCATCCTTTGTCCTCATCATTATCCTGTTATCTCAGGTGGGATTTCCACGCCCTGCTTCACTCCAGTGTCCTGGAGCCAAAGCTCACAGGGAAACAAGCAGACCCTGAGCCACAGGGAAGCCAGGGCAGTGGCCACCCCTCCCTGCCCAGGTGGCCACCTTCACGAGGGCTCTGAATTCCATCAGTGTCCCCAGCCACACGGGATCCATCGCAGGGATGAGGCACCAAAGTACTTCATCCACTTGGGACCCTCCGTGTGGGCAGGGGATCACCAGGGGGACAACAAGATGAGTGCAGCTCACTGGGGCATCAAGGGACACAACAAGTGGTGGTGGCCAGGGTTGGTGGCCCAGGGTTCCAGGCCCTGTGTTTGGGTGTTCAGGTACAGCCCATGGAGCCAAGGAGTGGCACCAGCTGTCAGCTGAGCCGTGGCAGCAAACTCTTGCCCTTTGCAGTGGCAACCCCTTGGTCTTTTCCAGAATGTTTGTCTGCAGAAAATAATGAATAATCCTTTTATATTTAGTAACTGGGTAGTGCTGGCTTCACCTCCCTGAGAAAAAGCAGCATCCCTCCATGAAGGGGTAGAATTATGCTCCTTTTTCCATACGCAGGCTGCATAATTCACTGTAATTTTATTATCTCTGTGCACTCAGAAATACACCACATGGCTCTTCTGTAAGTGGAGAAGATAAGAGGCTATACCAGCATGAATTTTCTTTAATAAGATTACACTGTGATAATAGGCCACTAGAATAATTTAGCTCCTAATGATTTTGTTCTTTCTTGCTTCCACATGATCAAGGGCAATATGCATTAAAGATGCAGAGACTTTTTAAATTATGCAGCAGTAAGTATATATTTTATATAACAGCTCTAATATTCAGAGGGAATTCTTGCTTTTGTGGGAAATACTTATTTGGTGTTGCCATTTTCAGGGCCCTGTGTGTATAAGCACGAGCAGGCATCTGATTGAATTTCTGCAGTGTGTTTTTGTGGGGAAAAATCCAAGTGCTGAAACATAACGCAGCCAAGCAGGCTGTCTGGTTGGGGATCAACCTTGTAATACTTTAATCTGAGGAGAAAAAAAAAAAATAATTGTAAAAATTGTAAATGATTTCTTCATGCTGATGAGTTGCCTAACATCAGGCATTCAAATTAGGAAACGTTGGCTCGATTCCCTCGGGGCCTCAGTTTCCCTTTCAGTAAAACAAATGAAAGAGTCCTTGAGACATTTAAACCTGCCTCAGTGGTTATCCCAGCTGGTTTGTATTGCACCCTGGGAGCACCAGGAGATTTAGTTCCCTAATGTTTGTAAAACTCTCTAAGATCTTTAAAGAAAGAGTGCGAGGTCTTATTTGAACATTCCCAGGGGCAGCACTGGGTAGCAGCTGTCCCCTGGATTATATCCAGGCTTGGAGGAGAATAATTTTATCCACGGCCCTACCTGGCACCAAAAACCTTTCTCCCTCTCTGGTGGGGTTGGCTGTGTCTTCAGTGCTATCTGAAGCTGTTCTGCTACATTGCAGCTTCCTTCAAATTGCTGCTTTTCTGGCCTAAATATGGCTTGATTTGGCCTGATTGGAGGGAGAGCTCTTCAGGTTAATTGATCTTGACAGAGTTCCTGACATAAGTGGGGAAGGTGGAGGCCTGGTGCCACACATCCATTAATCAGAGCTGGATGTGTCACTTTGCCATTCACAGATGGTTTGGGGGGACAGGAGGGGAAGGGAGCAGAGCTCTGCAACCAAAGGCATTGGGGGTTTGCTCTGAAAAGAGTTCCCCCACCCTAAGGCCGTGGCTTTGTGGCTTATGTAGCATATCTGAGAGGACAGAATTCCCACCAGCTGGTGAGTTACGGCCAAATCTTTTCTCCTTCTTCAAGGACCAACCTGGTTCCACATGAAGAAAGGAGAGAGGGAGAGAGAGGTCCATAGCATCTCACATACCTAAAGGATGAGGGGTTTGCACCAGGGTCGTTTGCTGGAAGGCTGCTCACCATCACCACTTGGGTATGGTGGTGAGAAACTTAATCCAGGTGAGACTTGGGGGTCAGGGATGGATGGAGGGCACCAGGGTTTCAGACACCACCTTTCTCTGCTGCCAAGGGGAAGGGTTGTGTAACCCAGCACTGGGAAACTCATCAGCTGCCTGAGCTCTGCCTGCACTGGCTCTATGGATGCTTTTCCAGCAGATGGGATATAGCAGCAGAAATTTTCCACCTAGATGAGGCGGTGGAGTCAGGGAATCAGGGGAATGGGAAAGGATGGGGTGCATTTTCCTTTAGGGTGGCAGAGGCCTTCCCTGTGGTTGTTAACAGGAGGATTTAATGAGCACGTTCTTCAGCCCCTGCTCTGCCAGTGACCCCAAGATGAACCTTTCTTTAGGACCTGACTTTTCATTTGGGACTCACAGGCCCTTATTCTGCAAGCTAAATCAGAGCCCAGATGGCTTAGAAAAACCCAGAGAGCTCCAACCTGAGAGCAGCTCTTGCCATGCACGTTTCCATGCACTTTCAGCAGGCTGGGGCAGCTCTGCCAAGTGTGATTTCAGAGGAAGCTTGGAAGGAATGTCTAGCCCTGTCTGTTGTCTTTTCTTTGGAGAACTTCTGGTGCCTTTGTGATGGGCAGAACAGCCAAGAGAAAGAGCTTTAACAGAGCTCAGAGCTGGGCTTCTGTGTGTCCTGCTTCCCTTCTTCCTAGGACGTGTCCTCTTCCTCCGTGAGTCACCCTGTGGATGAGAACAAGAGACTTTTCAGGGCAAAGAGGGCAAAACTGCAGAAGCTGATGTGCCATGGTGGTTTGTCCATAGATCTGCAAGCATCTGTCATCTCTAGCCTGGGGTGTTTCATCCAAACTGATCCAAACTGAATTATTCCAAAGGGTTTGTATGCGTAGCTGCACGCGGTGCCGGGTGCTGGCCACCCCTCACCAAATGTGGGCACCTTTCAGAAGTGAAGCACTTGGCACCTAGAGGAATATTCAGTGCCTGTGGGTGAGCTGCAAACTGAAATTTGCTGAGGAGGGTGGAGGATTTGCCTGGGAAGCAGTAAAACTGCACGCTGAGGAGCCCAAGCTCCCCTGCCATGGTGGCACCTCTGCATCCCGCCATGTCTCTGCAGGCTGGGGAGGTGTCTCAGCCCTCAGGCACTGCTCTGACATTGGTCTTGGGAGCACTGGGGGCTGGGAAGGGGCACTGGGGACCTCCTTGCTGCTGTGTTTGCCACTTCAGAAGGTGACTTTGGAGGTGTCCATCCTTTCATCTCAACACCCATCTCCGTGAGCTGGGCAAGCACTGGGCTCTGAGCAAACACCCCTGCTGCAGCTTCATCCTCCTCCTGTGAGCCATTTGCTGAAAAACTGCTAATTAAAGCCAGATTATTATTGGTCTTGGCCATCCTTGTTAGTGTTTTGGTTTGGGGTTTTCATTTTTTAAGTCCCTTTGGAAGGTCTGGGCTAGATGATATCGAGGTTAATTTGTTTGTGATAGACAAAACATTTTCACACGGTGGCTAAATGTTGTTGGAAAAGAGCAAAAAAATAATAGCTGCTCACTTAATCCTGATTCAACTGGCAGCTGGGAGATATTGATCAGCATGTTCACAGCAAACTATCCCTCTCTAATGTGCAGGGTAAATAAGACTGTGGTTACCTTAACCCTTCCCTTGTGTGCTGGGCAGCCAGCACATGGGATGCTTGAAGGGGATCCCAGTGTTTCACAGAATCCAAAAATGCTTCTGTGGCAGGATACCCAGGGGTTAGAAACCACCAGTTTAAGGGGATTAAATCAAACCCAGCAAGCACCAGCTTGGGCCTGGTCGCAGCTCTGCTGGTGTTTCTGAATCCTGGTGCTGAAGGTCATTTTCCCACCCATCCTTTTTATTTTTGGCATCTGCTTTCTGGGAACAGCAAAACCTCCACACCTCCCAGCCCACCGGTTTGACCGTGCTCTCATCTTCAATGTCATCAACCAGAAAGTGATTTGGAGGCTGTTGAGGGAGGGAAGAAAGCTCAGTGGCCAGACTTGCCTGCTCAGGTGCTTTATTACTCTCCCTAGACACATGTTCCACATTAGTGGCCATGTATTCTTTCTGCAGCCACTGCCAGGGTGTCTCCAAACAAAACAGATTGCTCAGGGCTGGACCTGCCTTCAATATTCACAAGATCACTGCAGTTTTGCACCTCTGGCTGCTGCACAATGGTCAAGTTTCTTTTTTTCCTCCAGTGCCCAGGTTGACACAGACCAGGGCTGGAAATACCTTCAGCCTCCCAGGGAGCAAGTGGGACCATGGGAGCTGATGGGCTGGAACTCAGCAGCTTTCTGCAGGGCACCCAAGCATGGGCTTTACCCAAGGAGATGAGTACTGCAGCAGCTTAGCTTTATCCTTGGCAAAAATTTTCATGTTCGAGAGCTCCTGGTGTTGGAGGTACTGTAACCAACACCAGGTCCTGCACAGACTTAATTCTTCATGGTAGTTCTTGGCACTGATCCATCACTCAGTACTTCTGGAAGGGATCAGTGGTCATTCCCTGGATGTTGTTTGACAAACAGTTTTTTCCCCTGGGAGGCATGGAGGGGAAGTGACCTCCCTGATATCTCGGGCAGCACCTCTGCTAAAACTGGCTTCTGGCTCTCCCCACTCCCTCCTGTCCTCACCCTTGCTTCTCCATCCGGCTGCTCACCTCATACCTGATGGGATGAGGGTTCCTCACCCTCCCAGGTATCCACAGGAAGGTATTTCTCCAGATGTTCCTCCTTGTGGCACGTGACAGTCTTGCAGGAACGTCCATTGTATGCTATAAAGATAGACCCTATTATTATCACTGTCCTTGGACAAACAGGCTCAGGCTTCCTGTTTTCCTCATTACCCTTCTTCCACCAAATGTCCCTCTCTAGGTGCATCCACACAATAGTTGAGTTCCAGCCCACACTTGTATCCTCCACACTCCCATCCAGATGATGGATTGCTGCTGGACGGCGTCACTCCAGGATGCTGATCCTCCTTTCCCAAGTGTGCTGTCCCTGGCCACGGGGCCAGCTCCTCCTCCTTCCAGCCAAGTTGATGATACCTGGCAGATGAAACCTTTCTGCTGCAGGGGAGTGGAGTTAAGCTGTTTCACAGCTGAGGAAGCAGGAATAAATCAAGATAAAAAAAGCGATGGAGTTCTGGCTGGAGGGCAGAGTGCTGCTGTTCTCTTTTTCACGTGGTAGAGAGCGTTGTCACCTCTGAGCCTGGGCTCCATTTCAGGCTTTGGTGGCCTTCCTTGGCTTGGTGGCATCACTTGGTTCCCCTTTGGGGCAGATGCTTGCCCCCCAGAAGTCACCGTGTTGGCAGTCGTGGGTTCTGCTGCTCCCTGGGGAACTCAAGTGCTACTTTCACATATTTGTGTTTGAATTTTCTTCATTCCAGCCTGGACACAGATGGGGTTTCTTTGCTAACTCTTCAGCCAGGAACCCACTCACAGCTGACCACAGCATTTTTTTTGCTTTGCAGAATTCTCTCAAGTCCCGAGGAGATGCCAGGATGGATAGTAGGAGTGTTTGTGGGCATCCAGAGAGCTTTCATGCCTCCTGCTTGTCTGTACCTCTGAATGATGAACAAAAATCTGCATTTTTTTCCATAACCCCTGCCAAATCTTGGTCTGTCCTTCCATGCTCCATATGCTGCCTTACTGGCCATTGCTTACTTCTTAGTCTGCCTTATGACAACCACCAGTTGGCAGAGGATCCTCAATTAACCTTATTGAGTTATGCCTGGGAGCAAACCAGACCTACTGGGCTGCTTTACCCTCATCTCCTCCCATCTGTGAGACAAGGGAAGACACAGGTGGTGCTTGCTCCTCAGAAGTTGGGGTTTGATGTGCCCTTTTCTAAGTGGGGCATCACTGTTGCTGCTGAAGGAGCCTGAGGATCTTCCATATCCCCATCCCATTGCTATCCTTTGGTTTGCCTTGCAGTTACTTGGTGTGTCTTCTCACTCAGTTAAAGCCTGAACCAGGTGAAGCTGCAGGCAGAAAACACTCGGGGCAAAATTGGGTTCCTACTCAGGAGGAAGAGGTGTGGAAATCTGGGGTCACTCTGCCAGTCCCCTCTGTCTGGCAGGACACAGTGCTCAGGGTTCGGGCTGTCCTGTCCCAGACAGCTTCCATGTGGGATCCACTTCTCCAATCCTCACTCTGGAACAGGAACAAGGTCAGGAGAGTTTGGGCAGGACTGGGGTGTGTAGGAGCTTTGTGGCATCAGAGAAAGCTCAGGAATTGTCTCCATCAGGGATCCCTTACTTTTGTTCCCCATTTCCACTGAGGAGGGGGACAGTTTTGACCAGGAAAGACAAGTTGAGTCCTGGGGATGGAGGAGTCTCACTCCATCCCTCTCAAAGTGTAGAGTGTATTTACAAGTCCAAGAAAGACTTTCATCATCACATCCTGGACTATCATCCAGAGAGCTTTTTCCAGGGTGGAGGAGTGAAACAGACTTTTAATTACTGGCTGCAAAATATTTACAGTAAGCAAGGAACGTCTGGCTACCTTTAATTCCTGGCACCAGCTCAGTTCCTGGGGGGCAATGACTGTAAGTACTTACTCTCAGGAGTAGCTGCTCCCATCCAACTGGCCAGGGGGAAGTAACTGATTTCTTCCTGCCCCAGGGGTTTGCACAGGAGGAGGTGAAGCAGAAGGAAGGAGTGTGGTTTGTGTGAGCATAATCCTCATGCTTCAGGCAGCTCTAAAGCACGTTGGAGCCCTCAGAGCACATGCAGATGATGTCGAGGTGGGAAAGGGGGACTCAGGGTCCAATGAGGTGATACTCAGAGCATGCTCCTTACACACAAGCAAACAACACAAAATTCCAAATTCCTGCTGGCAGAAATCCAATCATGAGGCAGAGGTCAGCTGTAGAGGTTTTTTTATCAGTTACATTCTTGGCATTGATGTTAGAAAAGCCAAGATCCTTTCTGTGATGATTATCTAAGAGGTCTCTTCCTCCCCCTTTTATTTATGTGCAAGACATTACACACAGAGAGACAAATCCTGCTCTCAGCTGTCTGGGACCAGTTCCCACTCCAGTCAAAGGAACAGCTCATGGATGGTAGGGACCAGAATTTGGCCCAGGTTTTATGGACAGATTTATCCCTGGAGTTGCTGTGCCTGCACTGAGTGCCCCCCAGGCCACTGCTCCAGCCCCAAAGGGCTCAGATTCACAAACACCTTCTCCCTCCTGCTCTCTCATTCTTCATCCTCTTACTGCTGCTCTTGTTGCTCATAGGATTATTTCCTTGCCTCTGAGTAATTCCTCCAGGTTCCTACCAAAGCTGAGTTTAACTGTTTAGGTAAGACACAGCCTGTGCTTGAAGATCTGCACTGGGGAGAGAGAATGGAAAGACAGAAATCCCATTATTTCCAGTTTGTAGATGGGACCTTGCAATGTAAGATGAAGCTCTGATGTTCTTGAAATCAATAACACAACCTGTTTATGGTTCCCAGCTGAACAGGACACCATCCCAGACAGTTTGTGACTCCAGCCCCTGCTTCAAGGTTTGGACACAGATTCATCCATCACTGACTCTTATCCCCTCTTAATCTGGAAGGGACTGGACACACCTCCCTCTTCTGCATCTGCCTTTTTCATAGTGAAGTTTCACAGAGCTCACACAAAGGAACTCACTATTGTTATTCTCATGTTACAGCTGGGGAAACCATTACCCAGAGAGGTGAAGTGACATGCCTGAGGTCACACACCAGGCTGGAGCCTGTTCTATGTGTCCCCCACTCCTCCCCAGCTTCTCTCACCAACCCAAACTGCAATAAAATGAAGCACAGGTCCATACCAGGAAAAATGGGATGTGGAGCTTCATGAGCTCACTGCCAGCCTTGGAGGCAGCAGAAACCCTGGAGTTAATGACCTCTGCAAAATTGATATTTTCTTTGCATAACTAAATTCCAAGAAATAATTAAATCCCTCTTAATTATTGAGCCAGGAACGTGTAGAAGAGAAGAGCCAGAGTCATTAGGTCAGATTCATCTTAATGCATCACCAAGCCTAGCAAAAATCTGCCTTATGAATAAATATACCCTAGAAATCAGTCCAAGACATTTTTTTTCCCATTGAAATAAGTTGCCTTCCTGCTTTATGTATCATTTTAAAGGAAGATAATTGGATAGGAATTTTTTCTTCATCTACAGAGAAACAGACATTCAAAATGAGTAACGTAGATGCTAATGATCTATGTGTCTGCATGTATTGATGTTTTGGGGATGGTGCTGACATCTGCATAGGGAATATTAGACTTGAGCCTTCCTCTTGGGGTGGTGGAGACAGATACTGCTCTCCAACCTGGGGAAAATTCTCCTCTGATTCCAGTTTTGTTGTGCATTAGCAATTATTTTCACATGTTTAAAACTCAGCAGCAGTTGCCAGAACCTGTGCTGCCTCCCAAAGAAATGCTCTTCATTTCCTTGGGTTTAGATTTCCAGCTATGTGGCTAAAGTAAGCCTGGTAAAGCTAGTGAAGGGCTGGATTTAGGCAGATTGTGAGTCCACACAGAAAGTCAGGGCCTGGAATATGTACACAGCTGTGGCCATGCTGGGGCTGCGTCTGTGGAAATGTACAAATATTATTAGTTTGAAAAGAGATTAATCTTTTCCACATTTCCTGCTGTGGTTGGAGGTGATTTTCACATTGTTTTGTTCTCAGCTGTCTCAGTGCTTTGTCTGCTGGTGCCTGAGGATCTCTCCTTGCAGTGATTTTATAGCCTCATGTATTATGTACATGTGAAAAATGGTTGGTTGAGTAAGAGGTTTCTTGGTTTCAAGCAGAAAAGACATCCATAAAGCCACCAGCAAGTGGCTTTTATGGAGAGAGGCTCATATGGGCCATAAAAGCAGCCAGAAAGGTCTCTGAGTGAGGCATAAAGGGGCTTGCTGTGAGCAGAAATAAACTGAAACGAGTCTTCCTCTTTGATTTTCAGACTTCATGTTTTAATACCTGAGCAATCCACGTGCCTGTACACACCTCACTGCCTCTGCCAGCTTCCCACTAACTTTTTTTACAACTTGGTGTGCAGTCTCAGGAGCACATGAAGTTGTCAGACGCATGAAGATGTTTCTTGCTTAGGCTGGGAAGTGAGGGAGAATATTGCCTTGCTTCTAAACTGTAGGAGAGAGTTATAAAATTAGCATGCCTGTAAATTCCAGATGTGAACCAGATGATTGCAGAGCCCTTCTCTCTGTCCTTGTCTAAATCCACCCTCTCCTAAGCCACCTCGACATCTGTCTGCCCTGAAAGTGCACAGTGCACGCCTTGTGCTGGGAATAAAAGGTCTTTTGAAAAAATAGAACATTATGCAACTGATGAAGTGTTTGCTGGGGATTAGGTGCCATGGTTAATATAAGCATTAAAAAGTGTCTCTGGCCACTGTCCTGTGTCACAACAGGCTCGTATTTCCTCTGCTCTGCAGACGGATGTTCATCTGGTTTGAGTGGCTTTTGTCCTGTTCCCTGGGCACAAAAGGAAAAGGAAAACTGGGCTTTTAAGGATGGAAAGTTATGCAGCAGTGCTAAATATATCACCACTTCTTGGAGCTGAACTTCCCAGGATAACGCCGTTCCAGCCACACTTCCAGCACAAATGCATCCAGAGGCAAGGCTGCTTGGATGCACTTTGGGGTTTGGTTTTGAGCTGGGAGGGATCTCCCCAGGGAAGGATGGGGGGTTCTGGGGAGGCAGGAGTGCAGGGCTGTGTCTGGGCAGGCACCTCTCTGCTGCCAGGGTGAGGCAGTCAGATCCACGTCCTCTCCCTGAGCACACCCTGTAGTGGTAGAGGAGGAAAAGGGGAGTACAAAGGTTGTGGAAAACAAAACATTAATTTTCTCGACCAGCTGTGTTACAAGCAAAGTGCAGCTTATTTATACACAGCCCAGCATTCCCTTCATAAATCAGCCCTGCTCTCCAGCAATGCATTTAATGAGAACTATGAAATGATTTCATGATGTACTCATCGTTGCCATCTGATAAAAACCAGCGCTCCCCTCCGAGGACCAGGGCTTTTCAATAGCACCTTTTGATGCTGGGGGAAGGAGGTGCAAGGGAAACAAAGCCCTCGGTGGCCTCAAACGTGTTCTGCAAACCTCTCTGGGGCTACTTTGTGTTGGGAGGATTGATCACTTTGCTCTGACCCCCTTTTAATTAGGGAGATGGGTGGGTGAGGTGAGTAGCCCTTTGATTTTCCTGTAATACCTTCTTTTACGTAGAGAGCACCCGATTCTCATCTCAACCTCCACTCTCCAGCATAAATCACAGCATCTCCCACCCGGGTGGGTGCTGCTCCCCAGGGGTGCCTGAGGCTGGACCCCAGCCTGTGGCACACAACCAAGCCATGGAGCTGGGAGGCACCCACCTGTGGGTCCTTGTGGTGTGTCTCCCATCCTTGTAAAACCAGGAGGTGTTTGGAGGTGGTGGGATTCAAGCCAAAGGCACCCAGGGTGACATTGGAGCACTGGGGCTGTGTGGGTGACCCCTAGGGTTTGTCCCTAAAAGGGAGGAAACGTGTGTGGTGAGGGTTGGAGGGGAGGGGGCACAGATCTATCTTCATCCCTCTGGGTTCCTGCCAGGTTTGTGATGTGCAGAGCCCTGTGAGGGCTCCTTTGTCAAGGGCATACCCAAGCATTAAAATCACGGGGATGGTTAATTTATGTGAGAAGTTTTACTGGGAATCAATGGGGAGAGCATTGCTGCCCAGAGGCTCGCTCCTCTTCAAGGTTTTAATTGCTAATCAGGGGCTGGATTCAGCAGCTCCCCTTCTCCAACACTTTCTGCCTCTGTCAATAAAACTGGAGAGGCTCGTGCTTTATAACCAAGATGTTTATCCCCCCCCAGTTAGTGGGGAGCTCCAGGAGGATGGCTTTGCTTGCTGCATGGCTCGTCTGGGGTAAACACTTGCTGCTACTTAATTTGCAGACAGATTTTTTATTATTATCATTTTTTTCTGAGCCGGTGGGTGGGAGGAGAATGCTTTAATTAATCACTGGGGAAAGTGGTTGGGATACCCTTGTTGTTTGGGGTTTATATCTAAATAATCTCTCCCAGGTTCAGGGTAGTGACACTCAGCTCCCCAAGTCACCTTTGCCTTTCTGCATCTCTCCAGTGGGTACATTTTCATTCTCTTTCAGCTGACCTGCCTTGTTATCCTGGGTGAAGCTGTTGCCAGGCTCTGAAGCCTGCCTCTGACAGCATGCCAGGGCATCAGCACTCTACAAATATCTGTGGGACAACTTAAATAATGTTTGATTCCTCCTGTGAAACAGTGCGTGGTGGTGGCTCCTGGGTGGGTAGGATGAACGCCTGGACTGAGAAGTGTAAAGGGGGTTTTGCTTGCTTGTTTGTTAAGATTTTAAGGCTGGCTCTTCTAAGCTGGTTAGCAGCCAGCTCAGTTTTTTCTCCTGTAAGTCACCACATTTCACTCGTGGGTGTTTTACCCCGTGGGCTCCATCAGGTGGGAACCAGCAAGCACCAGCCTGGATGTCCTTGCCCGTGGTGCCTCAGGATCTTGTCTCCTCTTACTCAGTATTAATGAATAATCAAGTTCAGGTAAGTACCAACCAAATCTTATCAAGAGTCCATATCAAATGTAAATTATCCAGAAATCCAGGGCTCTGAGTACAGGCATGTAGCAAATACACACCCATGGGGCACCCAGGAACAGCAACCCAATGCTGCCTGAGGGAGAAGAGGCAAACAAATATTGTCTCCACGCTGAGAGCAGCACAGTTGTGGAAGCCTGAAGTCCACATCAGCCTAGAGTTTGCTTTTGTGATGTTAAATGGGGCAAAAAAAAAGTAGAAGTATTTTTAAAAGGAAGTTTGATAGCAATAGAATGAAGGCAGGTGCAGAGGAAAATATTTGTCCACCAGAATACCCAAGAGACCTCTTAAATGTTGGAGAAAACTCAGCTTATCCTCCTGGTGACCTTGAAGGGGCTATCTTAAGATATTTTCACTTTGGTTTTACCTTGATGCTCTAGATCCCCATCAGGGAAGGTTGGAAAATGACTTCTTGAAGTGTAACCAACACGAAGGGTCATGCTGGTGGCAGCTGCCAGCCCTGTGGGTTTTAGGATTTGCACAGCCTGTGGATTTTAGCCTCCTCTTTGGAAGCTGAATCAATATTTTGTTAGGTTTTGCAGCAGAAGGATGCCGAGGCAGTGGGTTTTCTGTGCTTTTAATTCCCGCTGAGATTCTTCAGCCTGGCTTGGAGTTAACTCTCTTCCTTGGAATTTACCCACTCTTGTGACCCACAGGAGACTTCAGAGAGCAGCCAAGCTGGCCAGTGGCCTTTGTTCCAATCAGGGCTTGGACTCTGAGGAGAAAAAGCACCTTTCCCCTCCATGCCTCCCCACGGGCACCAGGTTGTAGCTGCTCTGGGGGCACACACACATCTTTTTTTTCTCTATTTTTAAAGTGACACTGAAAAATGCAAGAGGATGTAGAAAGGAGACACAGGTAGGGTTGGGAGGTTGGAGGAAACACCTTGTGTTTGGGAGTGAAACATTTTCATGTGTGTATTTGGATGTGGATCCAGCTGCAACCAAGGAGGGTTCATGTCCTGTCCCACTGTTGTACTAGGACACTACAGGACATCTTCAGCCTGTGCTGGCTACTTATTAAATTCAGATATATGGACTCATAAAACCTGCAGAGCGTTGCATATGTTGTGAGTTACTCAAAAAGCTCATGGTAAACACCTGTAATATTCTTAAGTGTTCGTTGCTTCCTGCAGACATCTCCATTTGTATGGACTTTGGGCAAGTCCAGGCTGCATTGGTGTTTCCATCCAGCATGAATGTATGAAATGGGAGTCAGGTGCACAAACAGGTCTGGAAGAAGGTTTTCCATTAGCTGCAGGTAGTAATTTATGGTGGGAAAACAACAGGCAATTAAACCCCTTCCAGTGCTGAGCATTAATGCGTAGTAGTGTAAGTTAGAATATCTCCTGTAATGTTTTACTTAATGAAGATGAAGTCTCTCTCTTTATGATCTAGCAAAGTCCTTTGCACACAAGGGCACGAGTGGTTTGTCTCACAAATTTCTTGATTATATTTTTATACCCACATAGCACATACACCAAACCCACATTTCAAGCAACTGCTTCGTCGGAGGCTGAGAAAAGCAGCCAGAAGGAGTGAGTAACCCTCCAGAGATTTTTTTTTGTGCTGTCTTGAACCCAGTTTGAAAGGGATTGGGTTTGGTGGGTTGTTTTCAACTTGGTAGACAAATATCTCCACCCTGAAATGCCTTGCAAGAATGCAGCAATGTGTGCAGAGAATGCAGTCGTCTTGGCTGTTCCACCTCCAGTACAAAGTGACCCTTTGAGGTGTTGTAAGTAGTAGATTTTCTCAAAGGTATCAAGCACGCTATGTAAATAAACTTTACTTCATGCCAGTTTAGGTTACAGAAGCAGCTGGTCCCCAGCTAAAACCAGAATTGTGAGCCTTTCATTCTCTAAAGGATTCCTCTTCGTTTGAAGCTGCTGTGAAGGGAGGAAGCTCGTCTCAACAGAAGAGCTCAGATAAAAGCAAAAACTACAGATTTCAAGAAGGCGAAGCAGTGTCAAAGCCACTCTTCTTGTTTATTTGTGTTTTGGTTTGTTTTATCTCCTCTGTTTTATAACTGTAATTCTCTTTTATTGATTTAATGTTTAAGAAATGTACCAAGTTCCGTCCGGTGCTAAAAACACAAAGTCCTGTCCCTGAGGAGGTTGTAGAGCAGTGTGAACTGAGCTGCTGCAGTATCCTTACTGCTGCTTTGAGGCCATCATTAAAAATGCAGTTCTGTGCTCTTCCATGACTTGCAAATTCCTCTCCTTTCTCTTGGGAGAGGTCAGATACCTGCAGTGGGAAAATCTTGCCTCGGGCACTGCACTGGTGGTGGAGGTGCCACCCCCTCAGGGCCCTCCTTTGGCTCACAGCTCTTCTGGCCACCTTGCACAGTCTGATCGTTGGTTTCTGAGTCTTGGAGCTCATGAAGAGCTCTCAGAAACCATCTTAGCTCTGGAGGAAGAGTGTGACAGGGTCTGAAAACAAAGCAGTGTCAGGGTGGTGCCTGGTGCTGTTGCTCTGAGTGTGCGGTACAAAACCAGTGGTGTTGGAGTCCTGATGATTTTGTGGGTTCAGGCTGTGGTTTGCACATGTGGATAAACTGCAATGGGAACTATCTAGTCAGTCCCACACAGTTTAATTTAAAGGAGCTGTTTGGAAGTGGCCACAGTATTTATTAGCCATTCTATTCATGCAGTTGGCAGCCAGGGACTAACGGAGAAGACGATGCCGGAGGCTGTGCAAGCCCAGAGCAGCACATAGACTTTACCTCTGCTTTATGTACATCAATCAGTTGTTTCAAATCTAGGATTATTTATTTGACAACGTAGAGCAACATCCCTGCTGACTTGACTGGGGCTAGGCATTTGACAACACTCTTGGAAGACTTCAGCAGGGACAGGGGTTTGTGCTGAGTCTGCACAACGCGTGTGCTGCAGCACACAGCGAGCTGGACACACCAGCAGCCTTCATCTGAGGAGCTGTAACTCAAAGCTGGAAGGAAGTGGGTATAAACCTTGCACTACTCTGCTGGTCCAAGCAGAGGGCTGAGTGCCAGGAGTGCTGGGGATTTAATCCTTACACTAACAATGTTAGCTTAGCATACTTTCCATAATCCATTCTTAAGCGCAAATGTCGATGTGGTTTGACACCTTGAAAAATGTGCTTGCTTGCTTCCCCCAGCTCTTCCCCCCCCCCATATCCTGCCTGATGCAGAGTCCAGGTGGATGAAAGCCAGGAGGAGGAGGAAGACTCCAGAGCCATCCCTGTGGCTCCCCAGGAGGCTGCAGTGAAGCTGTTTCCAGGACAGCCCTGCTGCACGTTTCCTCTTCCGAAGAGCTTGGGATGCTTGGAAGGAGCATGGTCCATGGCATCATTCTTTGAACAGTTTCCCATCTTTGTGAATGTAATCAGAGGACATCCTGCATTTTCCAAAGGGAGGGAGCCCAGCTTAAGATTTCTAGTGCCAATTGAAAAAAGAAAAGGGATCCAATGTGGGCTTGCTATCGTTGGTCTCTCCAGGATTGGATCTCTTTGTGTTAGGTTTAGGAGCTTCCCAACAGCCCCAGACAGTAACCCAGAGGCACAGGCACGTGGCACAAGGTTTGCTTCATTCCCCTCTCAGCTGCCAGGCAGAGCTGGCTTCCTCATGGCTGAAACAGAGCTGCTGATGGGCTCCCTGACTTTGGGCTGCTGACACAGGCTCTGAAAAAGAAACAGCTTCAGGGGCTGCCACCTCTGGGGATTCGTATGCCAGAGGACCCCTCAGAGCTGCTGTCTGGGTGATGTGCACAATGAAGTTTTCCTTCCTTATGCAATCCCATCTTTTCTAACAGCCACTGGCAGAGGCTGGAAAAAGTTCAGAATAATCCATGGGAATCAGAGATTTTAAAAAAAGAAAATTATATTGTAGCAGAAGTTCAGAGTCACCAGGTGAAGGCTGTGTTGCTGTAGGTGCTGTACAGATAATAAAGGATAATCCCTTGTCCAAAAGCTCCTTGCTTTTAGTTCAAAAGGTGCTGTATGGATACATCTATAGGTGTGCAGGTACTGGTGAAGGAATTTCTTAGGCAAATGAAGTTTCATCTCTTGGGCACTGCAGTCATGGAAGCAAAGGTTGGCAGACACTCACAGTATGCAAACTTCCAAAAAGATTATGAAAATCTCATTTGTGGAGTGGCTTAAGCAAACGAGCTGTAATTTGGAATAACTGAAGCAAAGATCCTGCTTTAGAAGGGCCAGGAGTTTCTGAGGAGCATACCCAAGTTATTTGGGTGGGCTTTACATGTTCAGGGGGCTCTGAGACTTTTCAGAAGTCATAAATCAAAGCTCAGGCTGAGCTCTTGCCAGCCAGACCAGAAATGTCTGCCCTTTAGTGACATGAGTATGTTCAAAAACAGGTGGGTTCCTGACACAGAGGAGCTTAGTGAGGTTGGATGTAATATTCCTGTCTGGTCTGGGAGGAGGAGGAGTCAGGGAGAGACCCCATGGAGAGGTCCTGCTGTGCTGGGGTTGCTGCCTTGTCCTGTTCTGAGCAACTTTGGAGCCAAAGATATAAAGCATTTGGCTTCATTTTCCAGTGTAGGTGCTTTGTTGAGATGAGAAAGGTTTTGGAGCAGGGAGGTGCTGGTTCCCAACATGTGCAGGAATTGGCTGTTCCTGCCCTTTGGAAGGAGAGCTGGCTGTATGTGTGTCTGTCTGCTTGGGTTTCCTGGGAGTGGCACAGATATCTCATAGTTTCATTCTCATTTAAAGTTGAGACTGATGTAGTGAGCACCATCTGAAGACAAATACTATTCTCCTTAGGTTAGCTCACATTCTTGTTTGGTGAGAAACAGTCTTTGAATGCTGTGTCTTAGAGGTTTACAGTATCTGTGCAACTTTGGCTTACTACTTTCTCAATTAAACTTCTCCCAACAGCCTTTAACATCTGAAATTAAGACTTCTTTCCTTTATAATCTGCAAAGCTCCTTTCTTACTAGTACCTGGATCCACCAGAGTTCTAGGAATTAAATTTCCCTGCCATGCTTTGCAAAGGCAGAAGCCAGCATTCATTTTTTACACGTTTCATATGGATTTTGTAAGCAATGTATTAAAGGAAAGCAATGAAATGCTCCCTTAGCTTGAGGGGTTTGAATTCTAGCTAATGCATCAGTTGCTTCTAAGATGCACAAAGAAAATATTTGTGTCCCAATGCTTTCTCAGGGCTGTTTGAAATTATTTTCCACTAAATTGAGTAAGGTCATTTGGCAGGGCTGTGCAGGTCATCAATAATTAATCCAAGCAGGCAGGGCTGGGTCTCAGGGTGCTTGCAAACACCCTGTCAGACTGGGTAGCTTGGCAAAGCAGGGGCAGTTCTCAGGTTCTCTCAGCAGGCAGCTAAAGTGCATTTAACTTTGGAGAGGGAGATTTGCTGTCCTTGGAAGCAGAGGTGCTGTCTGTGCATGCTGGCTGTAGGTGCATCCATATGTCCAGTGATCCCCCAGGCAGCCTGGGGCACTTAGACAAAAAACATCTGGCACTGATGGTTTGTTACTCCCCTGTGCTTGCAGGCTGCAGTAATGCAAGGGGTAGGATTTATCTCCTTTCATTTTATCTAAACTTTAGCTAAAATTTAGAGCAGACTCTTTACACCTGACCCTGGCTGTGAAGAGCTGGCTCTGGGGTATGAGCTTGTCACCTATTTTCCATAGTCAGTAGGGGAAAAAAAAATAAATCATCTCTTCAAGAGAATATTTCCTATTTGGACTTGCATCTAAGAAGATGGGATGAATATGGGATGAATCTACTTCCATTTCCCCTCAGAGGGACCTCTCTGTCCTGAGGAGGAGGTTCCTGAAGAGGTTCAGGTGACCAGCCTGGCTCAGACAACTCTGGATGAAATGAGTCTGGGCCAGGATGCCAAGGGGAACCAAGGTGAGCAAGGGGTGAATGTGCATCTCTGCAGAGGCAGAAGCACTTTCTGTTCTCAGAAGTTGATCAGTTTCCTCTCTCTGGCCTCCCAGACTCTGCTGCACAGATATTACCCCTGCCTGTCCTGCCTGCATGAGCTCCATGAAGAAGGTTTCTGTGAGGCTGGGGGTGGCAATCACAGATGCAGTGACCCCCTCCCACCTGGGTCTTCTCTGAGGACTCCAATCAAGTATCCATCATCCCGAGCATGGAGCAGAGCTGGCTTTTGAGCCATAGTGGCTTAACCTTGGGATTCAGGGCTGGATGGGACCACAGCAGGTCCCACACGATGCTTTTGACATGGGAGAAGGGACCAGAGCCCCATGTGGGTTGAGTGTCTCCCCATCCCGATGGCCACCAAATTCCAGCTCAGCTGTCCCCAGGCCACCTCTGTTCAGGGACAGGCAGGCTGGGAACCAGGTTTGGGAACCAGAACAGGTATGGGTGCTGCTCCCTGTCTGCCACCCTCACACTGCTTCTCCTGCTTTTAACTCCTGGCCCTTGCTGAGCTGCTTTTGCTTTACAGGATGAGAGAGCTCTGCAGTTTTGACAAGGAAAATTGCTGCCCAGATGCCTGAACACCAGTGCTCTGCTTGGTTAAATATTTGTCCAAGCCAGCTTGACGTGCCAGTGCCTTTTTGCACGAGGGGGTTTGGAGGTGAGGGAAGGAAGTCAGCTCAGTGAAGTCTGATGCTCTGGTGTAATCACGAGAGCATTCAGCCAGCAGTAGCCTCTGTCCTGATGGCAGCACCCAGCATCACATCCCCACATCCCTGTCCCTGTGTTTCTTCCTGCTTCTTTCTTACTTCAGATGAGCAGAGCCTCGAGGAGGCTCCAAGGAGACCTTAGAGCACTTCCCACTACCTGAAGGGGTTCCAGGAAAGCTGAGGAGGGACTTGGGACAAGGGCATGGAGTTATAGGACAAGGAGAAAGGCTTTAAACTGGATGAAGGGAGATTTAGACTGAATATTGGGAAGAAATCTTTCACTGTGAGGACTTCTGAGCCCCTGGCCCAGGTTTCCCAGAGAAGCTGTGGCTGCCCCATCCCTGGCAGTGTCTCAGCCCAGGCTGGATGGGGCTTGGAGCAACCTGGGCTGCTGGGAGGTTTTACATGTATTTCTTTTTTTTTTTTTTTTTTTTTTTTTTTCCACCTAAACCTCACTCACTCTTTCTGAACTTCATACCTGCAGCTCCAATCACCATTTCCAACCCCCTCCTCGCTCCCCTCTTTAATATCCTGCACCAAATCTTGGCAAATTCCAGTTCTAAAAGACCTGGTAGAAAACCTGGTAGAGCAAACTGCAGCAGTGACACCAAATGCTTCCCCATCCAGCTATCCTAGCCCTCAGCATCCTCTTCTGAGCAGTTACTTCTGGAACTGTGTGTCTAAGCTCATTAGACAGAGCATCACCCTGCAGCCAACTGATTAGAAACAAATTACCACAACGTTCCAAATTAAATTTTCAGCACATGCATGTTTGAAAAGTACAAGTGTTCACCCCAGGAAGTGCCTTGAAAGTCAGAAAAAAAACCCCAAAGATCTGGGGGTTGTTTGCTAGCATTTACCAAGCAGTTGAATTTTTTATTTTTTTTTAAGGTAATTTATGCAGGCAGAGAACTCCCTACCCCTCAGTCTCAGTATTTGCCTGTGTGCTGAGGAATATTGCCTGGAGAAGAGTTGTACCTAAGCTGGTTCATTCTGCTCAGTTAAAACTGTAGCAGTTTAACCTGAACAGGGACAATTAAGCCCACAGAGTTTCTTTCTGATGTTAGCAAACAATCTGGCTGTGAATTTTTACCTGTTTGTGGATGCTTAAACTCAAATGAGCCCCATCCCAAGATAATCAGCTGTGTGCACGGGTCTGGGAGGCAGGAGAAGAGCAGTGGAGGAGGATGCTTTGTCCTGACATGGGTTTGCTTTCTTGGAGCTCTTGCAGGTGTTAGCTGGGAGGAGATGGAAAGAGAAAGTCATCTCTAGAGGCCACCAAGTTGTGCAGCAATGTAGGTGTCCTCAGCTGCATGGTTTGTGGTTAGGAGATTCTGCTGATGGTGCCCACCTCTCCCAGCAAAAGCACCTTCCCAAATGATGGCAGCAAAGCAAAAGAAGGTGGAGGCTTCTTTGGACAAACCTTCTGACCCGGGTCACGCACAGCAGCTCTCTAAAACTGAAAAGTTTCATCTCGTTCTGTCCTGGGGAAATCTGGATGTGACATGAGATACGGGGTCCAGATACAGGATTCCCTCAAGTTCTGGGACCAACTCCAGCACTGGGTGCCTTTGGTGGCTTTGCTGCAGGTTTGTCTTTCATCACAACATCAGGAAACAGCCATTCATCAACCACCCATCAGCCTCCTGTCAGCCTCCATGATTTATTTGGGCTTGCAGTGCCAAACTGATTAAATTGCACATTTCACACAAAAACGAGAGTTTCACTCGCGGCACTCAGTGAAATTATTGCATCTGCCCAAAGAAACAGTGCCTGCCAACATTCCTCCTAAAGAAAACCTTGTTAGACTCTGCCTCATGTACTTCACAGCTGTGGTAAGAGCCCCCGTGAAGAATACTCTGTCAGGAGAAATGGTCTCAAGGTTTTTGTTTTGGGGTTTTTTTTCCTCTAATTTGGTGCAGCAGGAGTTCCGTTGGGAAGCGTGTGTGGTGCCACCAGGCAGATCCCTGGCACAGGCAGAGGGAGAGCTTGTGGGATGGGGTTTGCTGTCCCCCAGAGAGCTCTGGGGATGGGGTTTTGCTGTCCCCCAGAGAGCTGTGCTGCTGGGCAGGTTGGTGAGCATGGGACCCAGAGTGTCACAGATCAGGTTTGCCAAACGGCTGCAGCTGGAATGTCAGATCATTTGTCTTTTTGAAATTAACCTTGGTGCCTTCCCGTGGTGTTTTCCCTCCCCACCCCTATTTTTAAAGAACTGTGGAAAAGTTAATGTTAACCTGTGATACTGAGCATGTGTTGATCAATCCCCACCTGATCCTGGTCTCGGAAGTCAAGTTTCAGCAGGTTTTGGGCTTAGCTGGGTTCTGAGGCTGTTTCCATCCCTGTGGCCATGACAATCCATGTCAGCTACCTCCACTTCGTCTTTTATCTGCTAAATATTTTGTCCAGGCAGTAATCCAGCTGTTTCCTTTTTGCTCTCCATATGTTTTGTTGGAAACAAGCTCAAGCAAGATGCTGAGAAAGCCATTCCAATGGGTACATGAAGTATCCCAGGACATCATGGCAGGAGGGTTTGGTGCTCAGACATCCCCACATGGTTCCTTGTTCCTGGGAGACCCAACCATGTGTTTTCCTCTGCAAATGTTCTGCAGCCCTTTGCAGAAATCATTCCACCCTGTGAGCACCATTCAGCTGCCAGCAGCACCCAAAGCCCACCCAGACCCACAGACTAAACCCAGAATTTCAACTGAAAAGGGGAAAAAAAAAAAGGTTAACCCAAAGTCTCTGGGTTTGGGGGGCATCTTCTTACCCTGTCCCTAGCAGTGCTCTCTTCTGCAAATGTATTTGCTTCATTCACTTCAGAGACTCCTGGCAGCATAAATCCCTTCATCCATCCCAAATGTTCAACTGCCTCTGGGTGAATTGTTTCAAAATTACACTGCCAGACAATTCCATCAAGACCATCCCTGGTAGCTGAGCCTAGGTAGGGCATTCAGCTTGTCAGAAGAGCCCTGTCCAAGCAGAGATCTGACCCAGACAGTAACTGAACCTTCTTACTCTTTTAGAAGCTGCTTTTTCACTGCCCCTCATGATCTGGGATTTGGTTTTACTCTTTGCCATCGCTTCCTTCTCATCAGCAGCCCTGATACCATGCAGGAGCTTCTCTGGCCAAGTCATCAAGTGAAGAGTTAAAACCTCAGAGCCAGTTTTCTGCAGCTCCCTGCTGCTTCCTTGATGTCTCAGACCCTGAAGCATTGATCTGAACCAACCAGTTTGGTGTGGATGGAGGAGCTGGCTCTGAGCACATGGGGCTTTAGATATCTGCTCAGCTTCTGCAGCCCTGACAGTGATAAATGGGAGAGGAGGATGTTTTGTCATTTCCCGAGAAGGATTTGATGGACAGGAGTAAGTACCCAGCCTCAAGACATCTCTCTAGGTTGCATCATGCTAAAGATAGTTCATACCTTTCCTGGGTTGTGCTGCACTCCTCGTTTTGGGTGGCTTTTTCTTTTGAAGAACACCTTTTCCTAACACTGCCCTGTGCCACCCTGGATTTCAGAAGGTCCCTGTCTTAAGCCACTTCTTTCCCTGCCTGCCCCATCTACCAGCAAGGTGTCATGAAGAGAGGATGTAGAAATGAAGGGAGGATGTAGAAATGAAGTGCCACATTTCCCAGACAGAACAGGAGACTCTCATGGCCCAACTTGGGCTGGAAACCATTCCTTGTGTCCACACCCAGGCTGTGATGCTCAGCTGCTCCAAGGAGCCCAAGCTTTCCTGGAGAGATGCTGTAGGTTTTTTTCACAAGCAAGTCTCTTGCACTGGCCAAGACTGCTGACAGCTCAATATTCAGCTACATAATATAATTTTCTGTCATTTTGATTTATGTTCTTCTCTGCAATCAGAGTCCCACATTAAAAAAAAAAAAAAAAAATCAAAAATCAGGGGTTTATCTTCATTTTAACTCAATGCAAGTTTAGTCTTCAAAATCTGCTCCACCTGAATCTGGTGGTTCTGGCCAGGTTCTGACACCCTCAAGCAACCTCCAGGACATCAGGGCCAAGCTCCAGAGCACAGTGCTCCACTGGAGGTAACTTAAAGCTCTCAGTAACTGGGAATTTCTCCTGGGAAAAAGCCCAAACCCCCCCAGGGGAGAGGCTGGCGTGGAGCCACGGCCTCTGCTCCCTTCCACTGGCAGAAGAGGGGCTCATCCTCCATCCTTTTGGCTTTGCCTGGAGGTTTTATAGCAGAATTCTTGTTCCTACCTCATTTCTGGCACTCGGGCTTGGGCTCCTGAATTGTTTGGCTGCTTCTGGAGCGTTTGCTTCTTGGCATCAGTGCTGGGGGATTATTGCTTGCAGTGTCCTTCTGAGAGATGCTTAAAAGAGCAACGCTGAGCAAGGGCTGGGGGGAAACCATCCCTTGGCTCTTGGTGGGCAGCTGGGGGAGTTACAAAGCCTTCTGTGAGACAAAGGGAGAGGCCACATGAAACAGCTCTCAGAGTGGCACTGGCAGGAATGAAAGCTCCTTGGCAGGGCCCTAGGAAAAGGCAAGAAATCAGGGAAGTGGGTTTTCATCCAGTTCTCTGCTTTCCTACAGAGTTCAGACCATTTTATTTAATCCAAGGCATATGACATGTCTTAAAACTCCAATAAATGTGCCACGGGCTGAACCGAGGCACACTCCCAGCCCAAGGGGAGGGATGGCTGCTATGGGGACAGCATGGTGTCACAGGGCTGCTCCTCTCACCAGAGGGAAGCAGGGTCCTGGCTGGAGCTGGGCCAGGGAGGGGAGGCACCTGCTGAACCCTGGGATGTGCTGCATCCTCTGCCTTTGAGGAGAGGGCTGGAGCTGCTCTGCTCTGGAGCCAGGCTGGGAGTGTTGGGATTGTTCAGCCTGGAGAAGAAAAGGCTCCAGGGAGATCTTAGAGCATCTTCCAGTGCCTGAAGGAGCTCCAGGAAAGCTGGGGAGGGACTTTTTATAAAGGCACGGGACTTTTGACAAGGGCAAGATGGAAAAGGGGAGATTTAAGTGAGACATTAGGAAGAAATTCTTTGGTGTGAGGGTGCTGAGCCCCTGGCCCAGGTTTCCCAGAGAAGCTGTGGCTGCCCCATCCCTGGCAGTGTCTCAGCCCAGGCTGGATGGGGCTTGGAGCACCCTGGGCTGTGGGGGGTTGGAATTACATGATCTTGGAGATCCCTTCCAACCCAAACCATTCTGGGATTCTTGTTTCTCCTCTCCTTTTTTTATGGATGGCACTGGCAACATCTCAGGACAATGACTGAAGCCCTGGAGCTGTGACTGAGGTTGTCTGCCTGCAGCATGGCTAACAGAGGGATTTGAGGGTTCCCAGCACTGACCCTGCAGGGATGCTCAGCAGAAGGGCAGTGATCAGGCTTGGATGAAAGCCAGAGGTGCAGCAGATAAACACGAAGCCTTGGCCACCCCAGGGCTCCCATGGGCTAGCAGGGTATCACACAGGGGTGAACTTTCAGATCCCATGGAGCAAAGATGAGTTTTAACCCCCCTGAAGGCAGGAGGTGGTTGCTGGCCAGTCTGGGTGTTGTCCTCATGAATTATTTGGAGAAAAGTTAAAAATACCCCAATTCCTGAGTTGTTTTACTGCCCTACACACACACACAGATACCCACTCCTTCCCCAGCAGACAGCAAGTGTATTTCCTTGACAACTGGCACGTAGCAGCTGAGTTACAGGTGGGTTTCTGTGGAGTCAGCACAGATATCAATTACAAAATGCTTTTAATAGACCAAAGAGTGCTGTGTAATTGAAATATTCTTGTGGAAGTGTTCCTTTCAAGCAGCACTTAAAATTTTCCCCTAACATATAAGCCGGGAAGGAAACGTTTTTCAGGCTGTAAAATGGAAAGTTTTGTTCATCCCTTCTTTTTTCTGAACCCCACTGAAGGATTATTGCCAAGAAATGGATATTTTACCACCACCCCCTGAAGGTTTTTCTGTATTCATAAAAGCCTCTTGGTTAAATCAGCAATAATCACCACCCAAGAGATGGACACATACTGGGTTTTTACTTGCTTTATATCTGAAGGTTTTTTCTCTGTTGGATAACTTAGCTTGCTTTAGTAATCTAAATTTTTCAGATGGGGGAAAACCTAAAAAACCCCATCATAATTACTGTTCTAATTGCAGCCTAGCTCTGTAACAAGATAGAACTCAGATAATTAAAGAAAGACCCACGGAATAACTTTCCACCTTTCAAATAAAATGCTTTTGTGACAGCCAGCACCAATGTAGAGGCCATTTCATGGAGCCATCACCAGACGTGGCTTTGCAGGTGACCCAAGGAAAGCTGAATATCAGTGGCTTTTGGTTTTCCTAAGTGAATAATGGAAGTTTGCTGCCAGTAAGATCTCAGGCAGCATCTCAGGGGGTCCTGACAGAGGCTGTGCCTTTGCAAGGAGCTCCTGCACTTGGACAAGCAACAAGAGTGTTGCTGGAAAGATGAGGAAAAAAAGGAAATAGCCTTGGGGAGCTTTAGTGCTGGAGCTGAAGAAATAATTTGGTGCTTGTACAGACAAGTGCTCACCAAATCCTGGATGTCATAACTAACAATAAATAATAGTTTCTCTGCCTCCTGTGCATCTCATCAGAAATGCATTGAGAACAGCCCAGGCTAAATCAAGGTTTGTCCTTTCCAGGGAGTGAAAGGTGGGAGGGGACATTAGGACTCTCATCCCTTTCCCATAGGAAAGCCATTAAGTGTATTGAATACATATGTTTGCTCTGCAGCAGCTGTTGGGTTTCTCAGCCCAAAAGCCATAACAGGAGGACAAGGTTTGGAAAAATTCTGCCTCCCACATCTGCCCCTCCTTCCCCCCAGCAGTGCTGCTGGCTCAGTGAAACTGCTGTGTGTCTGGGCCTCGTTAGGCCAGGGCCTCTAATTAAATCACTGGGAAAAATGGCTTCAAGCATCTTGGGGCAGTGACTTGTGGTGGAGTCTGACCCTTTTTGTGGTCATGTCTGAAACCACCACTGTTAGATCCCCAGGAAGATGGTGATCCTACAAAAGGAAACCCTGGCAGAGCCTTCCCCCTCACTGAAGCTCCACAGACCTTCCAGGTCTGACCTGAACTCTTCTTTTCCTTAGCCTATTTCTAGAGAAAAAACGTGGCAGAATAATTATTTATAAATATTGTAACAATAGGACTTGATGATCTTGAAGTTCTTTCCCAGCCAAAACGATTCTATGATTCTTTGCTGGGTTTTGGAGGGCTTTAACAGGAAAACCCCTCCCAGCGGTCCCTGTCTGATACTGCTGTTGCCTGAATGAAGAAGTGCCCTGGCAAAGGCAGTGAATTCATTTGGATTAATTAGTGAATGATTGGCTTCCACAGGAGGCTTTGCAAAGCTTTCCCCAGCCCAGTTGCACAAGAGCATGGGATCCACCAGAGCACCCAGGAAAGACTTTGGTCTGGGGGAGGCGGAGAGGGAAAAAGTAGAAAAAGGAGGAATGTGAGACCCCAGCTCACCTCCAGGTGCTCATCTGCCCTGGGCTCTGAGTGCAGCAGCAGGATGGGGGACATGAGACCTGGTCTGGAGCCTGTCCTTGCTCAGCCATGCCCTTCTGTCTCCTTCCCAGGCCTTGTGATGAAAACCACCCCCAGGTGACACCCGACGCCTACGTCACCAACCTGGCTGAAGCTGTTGACATCATCCTGCAGCAGCTGTGAAGCAGAGCACGGACAGGAGGAGGAAGCAGGAGAAAGCCTCACCTGCAGCTCCTCCAGGAGGATGCTTCATCCTCTCCCACCTCCAACAGCCCCAGCTTTGCCTGGGCTGCTCAACTCTGCCTTGCTCAGCCTTCGATGTGCTGGGATTAACGTGATCCCTGGAGCTCACCAGGGCAGCACCCGACCTGCAGCCCTGCTGGAACATCATCCCCTTGGTGTCCTGCCCCAAACAGCACAGGTGAAATCAGTTCTCTTAAAAGTGGGGCTGAGCCTTGTCTGTCCCACGCTGGGGAGGGGGCTGTACCCCCTTTAACCCTTTGCTCAGCCCTGGGTGGGAAACTGGGGGGGGGGCTGCTACTCCAAGCCTATCACTTTGCTCTTTAACTCGCCCTTTCTGTGCCTTTTGGGGTGCACGAGGTGGCATGGGGGGTGTTCTTGAGAGGTGAGGGTGGCCACCAAACCCTGTGCTGGGGTGTGCCCACCTCTGTGGGGTCCTGTGTGTGCCTCTGGCTGTGGGGGGCACAAAACCCCTGGGGAGGGGGGCTGGATCTGCACCCTTGGCAAGCTGGTGACCACGTTCCTGCCACGTTCAGCCCCTGCCTGGCACCTCCTCTGGACAGGGCTTGGGAATCCAGGGATGCTGCTGCACATCATGGATTAACTGCCCCATCCTGCTGGGAATAAACCTCATCCTGCAGATCTGGGAGAGTTGTCAGTGTGTTCAGTCACATCAGTGCTGGCAGAGATGGATGCTTCAAGGACTTGGAATGCTTTTTCCTGGATGGAATAAGCTGGTGAGGGGCAGTGGGACTGATGGGCTTTTCCTTCAGTCCATGAGGGGCCTTGTAGGCAGCGTGGCTGGGGACACACGTGGGTTTCCTACTCCTTCCCTAGCTGCAGGTTACCCCAGTCCCTGAGGGACACCAAAGTGATGTTCCATGGTCCTGCAGCAGCCTTTGAGTGTTGGAAACCCTTCTTTTTCAGAGCTACCACAGCACCCCTTGGGGAAAGCAGGCTGGGAATTAAATTCTAATAAAATAAACCACATCTGGGAAAATGACCTTAGTGCAATTTTTTTTTTTTTAAG
>JAAWXA010000001.1:80205060-80247881 GCA_038090715.1 Florisuga fusca
GGGGTGGGTGGGTCTGTTTTTGTATCTTTTCCTTCTCTGGGTAGCAGTTCAGCCAAAGTCTACAGCACTGTGTGCATCCGTGCACAGGCGGAGGGTGCTGCAAACCCTGGTGGGATCTTAGGGCTGTGAATTTCTTTTTTATCCTCTAATTCTTCTTTTTTGTTCTGGCACACTAAGCCTATCACTTCAATCTGATTAAGTTTAGGCAGATAAACATCCTGCCATCTGTCATGAAACTTTTTTAAACTGTTGCTCACTCGAGGAAACGCAGACGGTTTCCTTTCTGGTTCACCACGGCTGTAGGGAGATATCACCCCATTTCCCCCAAAAAATTTATTTTAACCCCCTCCATGTGCCCCTGCTCTGCTGGGGGCTCCTGCCTTGCTCAGGCTTCAACTGGACTTTTAGGGGTGGGACTTTGTCCTCAAACACAAAGCATAAGGTGCCCCTTGGATGCTGATTTGTGTTTTGCTGTTACCTCTTTGGCTGCATGACAGGTAAATACCAGCCAGGGTCAGGCTGGGGGGGCCACAGGAGATGTCCCCCCCACTGCAGGGGGAAGCATCACATCTGCCTGCATGTGTCCAGCAAGAAACACCCATCATTTTCCTGCTACAACCCAAGGCTGGGATCTCCAACAATGACATTGTGACTCAGGATCCCAGCCAGTGGCTTTCCCAGCCCATTCCTGGGACCCCCCCCGACACCTCCAGCACCCAGGGAGACACCAGCCAGATCCCCTCCAGGAGGCACGTGGGGCTCCTGCACCCACACCCAACTCTGCCCCATCCACACCCTGAGGGGTGCCACAAGCAGGCCATGTCCCCAAAGGGGCAGCAGTGTCCCCAACCCCTCCACATCCCCCTTTACCCCCAGAGAGCACAGAGAGGTCAGACACCGGGTGGGGGGGTTAGGGAACCAGGAAGCTTTATTTACACAGTAAAAGTAACAAGCAATTTCCTGAGACTGAGCTGCTCTAGTGCAATCAAGTCATGGAGGGGGGGACCAGGGGGCAGCCTGCACCGGCGGGGGGCACCTCGGGCAGCCCCTCCCCGGGGACACGCGTGTCCCGCCGCGCTTGTGCCATTGCCAGCGAGACACGGGGCTACTACAGGTCAGAGCTTCAGAAGGCTGTCTCTGGTTTTTTCTTCTTTTTTTTTTCTTTTTTTTTTTTTTTTCCTTTTTTTTTATTTGAATTTTTTGTTGGTTTTTTGTTTGTTGGTTTTTTGTTTTTTGTTTTTTTTGGCCGTCCTTTTGATTTCTTGACCATCAACCCCATACAAACGCCGTAAAGCACTGCTACAATCCTAGGACATCCTACGCCAGTCTGCTTGGCCAGGAGCTTTGAACCAATGCACTTGAAAAACACAACTGTATTTGGCCAAACAGGCTATGCTAGAACGTGGAAAAATTACAATCTATTTTACAAATACTTCCTTTTGTCTTTTTTTGCAATGCAATCTTTCACAGAACGGGCTCAAAGAGCTGCATCTGCAAACAGACAGCAAACAGTCTGCTGAGACTTTTCCTATTAAAATCCATTTTTTTTTTTTTTCAGGCTGCTGGCACAGCTCAGGGCTGGGACCAACCACGAGTCCCTTGACAACACTGAGCCTGGTTTAGCTACCTAGCAAGGAGTAACATCCCTTGGCTGCATATTACTTTAATATCACATTCTGGCAGCTGGCAGGACTTTGTTACCAAAGCATCTGTGTAGCAGGTAAAGTCCTTTGCAAACCTCCTGCTGCAGCCACAAGGGCAGAGATCTCCTGCTGCCAGGGAGCAACACAGCTTCTGACTTTACAATCAACAGGATGTCCCCTGAATCTGAGGCACATACTATATTATATTTAATATTTTTAATTACTTTATTTATATATATATTTATATATATATATAAACCCACAAATGTTTTACCTCTAAGAGAGAGAGAGAGAGGAGGGAATTTTTTTTTTTTTTTTTTTTTTAAATAAGGCTTTCTTAACTGAGGAGTAAGTACATGAAATCATACAACAACCCAACAACCAAATACCCAACAGAACCCCAGCGTGGCCTCAGAACCGTGGCTAACTGTAGTCTGCACCTGTGCCAACGTGCCCAGTGTAAGGCCATGACTCCTTGGAGAAGCATTTTTAGTAAGGCAAATGGGTTGTGCTGTGTGTAAACTCAACACTACGGCTACGGCGAGTACAGCTGGGGAGTGGGCCAGTGGCCACCTGCCTGCCCAGGGCGGTTGGCATGGCACTGGGAGCAGCCCTTGGAAAGAAAACAGAAGCCCTTAGGAATTACAGCCCCGGTGATGAGCCCCATCCCACCCTGGAGATCTGCATCAGGAGCCGGACATGGATGGATTTGGGTGAATTTCCTGGGTTTTGGTCAGTCTGGAGGTGGCTGTGGCCAGCGGGAGCTGAGTGCTCTGAGAGCTGGGAGGTGCTGGGGGGGTTATCAGGAAGACTCAAAGCTGAGACCTGGCTGTGCCCCTGTGGAGCAGGGGGGAAACACTGCCCTGGATGGACTCCCCCCCCAAAAAAAAAATGTCTGGTCCAGGCAGTGCCCCCCACTAGAGAAGGGTTAAAAATGGAGCCAGGATGGATCTTCTCTCAAGCGATGCATCAAGAAGAGCTGGAGGGTTCTCCAAAATGAAAAGACATCCCTGTTGTCCCTTTCCCAGATATTTGGGGCTGGCTTTGCCTGCCAGCACCCAGCCTGGAGGGAGCTGAGGTGGCCACTGGGGTGCCAGGACAGGGGGTAAAGCTATATAACAGCTGAGGGGTTCCACTGCCATGGGAGACGCCACACGCATCCCGAACCACCGCAGGAAAAAGTGCAACAACATAACCAGAAATGATGAATAAAAGCTCTACAGGTGGCTCTCAGCCCTTTCTGACTTACAGACTCCTAAAGCTTTGCCATGGGGGGTACCAAACCCTGCTAAAAATGTCATCTTCAGTTGCTGTTGCCATCACTGACTTTTTTTTTTTTCTTTTTCCCTTTCTCGCCTTTGCAGAGCTCAGGGAGTAAACCCTGAGCTTGAGAGAACCTGCAGAAGATGTCAGGAGCTACTCATACAGCTTTTCTAGAGCTTTAAACAAATAAAAAAAATAAAAACAAGAGGGAGAAAAAGAAAATATATGTGTCCTTCTAAACCTGCTAGTAAGTGGACAGCTTATTTCTACCAAAAAGAATTCTTATTGTACAAACGTAATGGTCACCACTTTTATCTGTGCTTAAAAAAAGGCACAGGAAAAGCTTTCAGTGCTGCTACCTGGGGTTTGTTTTTTATTATTTTTGTCAAGTAACCCCACAGCGTGCCTTGGGCCTGCAGCCCCTTCACAGTAAGGCAGAGCAAAAAAAAAAAATAAGAGGGTGGCAGCTGTAAGAGGGTAACACAGAGGGCAGAGCTGCTGGTAAATGGGTGAACAGCCTGGCCCCCATCCAGCCTGGGTGCTGGGAACCCGAGGGAGGGTGGTACTGAGCCCAATTGGGGCTGTTTCCCCAGGGGGCTGAGAGAAAGAGTTGGAAAGAAAAAAAAAAAATAGGGAAGATTTGAGGATCCTCAGGGAGCACCCGCTGAGCACCTATGTGGGTGCTGCCCCGTGCTGGAGCTGTGTGGGACAGGGAGGTCCCTTTGGTTCCTCCTCAGGAAAATCCAAGAAAACAAAACAAAAAAAAACCCCAAAAGGAAAAATCTAGCTCTTACCATTATTACATTGAAGCACAGCACTTCACTTGTCATTTCCCCCTGCCTGGGATGTGGGGAGCCAGGTGGGTGCTGGAGCATGGGAGCTGCTGCTCAACCCCCGCCTTGTTTCATCTCAGAATTTTAGGGGGTTTTTCCCCCCAATTTTTCCAGTCCCATGGGTGGTGGGTTTTCCTCATGCATGCCCATATAAAGAAGGGCAGGCAGGACCCGGGGGGGAGTCTGGCAGCTCCACTTTCCTCCCACCAGCTGAGCTCTGGCTACAGTAGTTCACGAAGGATTTCAAGGTTTACGACGCGCATGCACACGGATTGCTGGGAATACCTGACGGAATTTTGGCAAAGCTGCTTTGTCCCCCTCCAGCTGGGAGAGCAGTGGGCAGGACACACACACACACACACCACACCCCTCCTCCAAAACCCGGGGTGAGAGGATCCACTCCCTCCTCAGTTGTTCTCGATCTGCTCGATGTCTATCTCACCATCCAGCTGGAAGAGGCTCTCGGCGCCCGTCCCCCCGCTCCGCCAGGCCGTCCCATCCTCCTCCTTCCCACCACCTTCCTCCTCCTCCTCACAGGAGAGCTCATCCCGGCCGGGCTGGCGTTCCTGGGCCCGGGAACCCGGTGGGTCTGGTACCGGGGTGCAGGCGGGGGTCCTGCCCGGCATCACCTCTGGGGAAGAGGGGGTGGAGGTCCATGGGTGGGGGCCGGGGACAGCCCCGGAGCTAAGGCAGGTGAGGCTGTTGAAGGTCTGGCGGTTCTGCAAAGGGAGAGAGGCAGCTGAGAGAGGTGTGGGGAGGGGGAGAGGAGGGAAAAGCTGCACCAAGAGGCCTCCTGACCACCACCACCCCCTCTTTCCCCTCCCTAGCCTGTCAGCCCCCCCGGCCCAACAGGCAGCAAGCAGAAACATTCACTGGCAGCTGCTGCAGACCCCCAGCTCCCATCCCTGGCAGCTCCTGCAGTGGGTGATGGCACCAACAACACCCCCACTCCCCAGTCCAGAGTGGTCCCATCACCACCTCACGTGTAAGGCAGGACAGAGCTGTTTGCTAAAAATCACAGAATCCCAGTCTGGGTTGGGTTGGAAGGGACCTTAAAGATGATCCATTCCCACCCCCCTGCCATGGGCAGGGACACCTCCCACCAGCACAGGGTGCTCCAAGCTCCATCCAGCCTGGGCTGAGACACTGCCAGGGATGGGGCAGCCACAGCTTCTCTGGGAAACCTGGGCCAGGGGCTCAGCACCCTCACACCAAAGAATTTCTTCCGAAGACCTCATCTAAACCTCTCCTCTTTCAGGGCACATTTAGAAGAGATATTAGGAAGACACACCCTGGGAAAACGGGTCATTGCAGGAGATGGCACAAAGGCCACTGTGTCTGACAGGAGAAGTTCCTGCTGGCCAAGGAGGAGGTGGCCACTGCCCAAGCTGGAGGGCTACATTTCACACACCCTTTAGTCTCTGAAACCTTCCAAAACCCCACCAGCCCGTGTGAAAAAAAAAACAGCTATTTGTCCTTTTAAAACCCAACTGCTCCCCGTCCCCACCTCATCCTTCTCCTGCTGCTAAAACACAAGCTCTGCCTCTCCATGTGGGCTGTCTTCTAGGTGCTGACCACATCACAGCCTCAAGCAGAGATCTCCACATCGTGGTTAATGGACAACTTGTAATTAGCACTGCACTTGGAGAAGGCCCGAGGACACAGGAGAAATATTTTCTAAGTACTTACAACACTTTGCAAGCATATTTCCAACAGCAATTTAGGCACTTGAAAGCCCAAGTCTGCTGAAAGTCAACAGTCCTCTCAGAAGTGCAAAATTCTTCTACAAACAAAGCTCTGGCACTTCTGAGAACCCCCTCCATGACTTGATTGGACCAGAGCATCCTGCAAGGATGGGAGATGCTCTACAGCACTTTAGAGAAGGAGATGGACAATGCTTGTAATGATGAATGGAAAAGGATGCAACCTGGAGAGCAGCTCACCAGGTCCACAGCACACTCCTCTCAGCCAAACTAGAAGTGTTCCCAGGCTGGGTCACATCTCAGGGAAGAGCCATGAACACACAGGACTTTCAGGGAACTTTTGCATTTTCTTGGCCTTGAGCAGGATGATGAAGCCAACAACAGCAGTTTTCCCTGCTCCAACCCACACGTGCTGCCACCCAACGTTTCCCACCTACAGCCTTGAGTCCTTCCAAGGGAATATTTTTATCATCCCTCTACGAGGATGGAAAAACCCTCTGGAGGAGGTGGCTGGAGGAGGAGAGCCACGTGCTGGGGCTGGGTGCAGGCACTCCCTCTGACGCAGGTTTGCAGGAGCTCAGCTGGAGAAGCAAGTTCTCACAGGCACTGCCTGCTGGGAAAGGGTCCCCCCAGGATGGTGAGAGCCAGGGCAGCATCACCACAGAGCCGCGGTGGATCAGCCACCATCATCATCAATGCAGTGCCTGTTCTCCATCCATCAGGAGGCTTTTTGCTCCATTTTTTATTTTTTTTTATTTATGGGGTGAATTTAGAGTGTGCTGAAGTGCTGAGCTTGCAAAACCGGGCAGTCAAGTCCTCTTGTTGATGTTGGCCAAAAGAGGAGTTTTGGTGGCACAATGCGGCGCTTGTTCCCCATGGCTGGGCAGCCCCCAGCCTCCTCCCAGCCTCTCCACAACCTTCTCCTTCAGCACTCAGGCATCCCAGCTCCTGACCTTCTCCTTCAGATCCTGTTGGTCTCAAGGAAACTGGGAATCCAGGCACCCTCATGGCCCTGACACAGGTGGAAGATCTTTGTGGCCATCCTGACTTCACCCAGCGAGCAGCAGTAATGTGCCTTCCACCCAGAACATTCTGCCCACAACCACAACAACTTTCTGACCAGCTGAGGTGCTGCTTTATCTCCCCCCAACTCTCCCTGAACCTGCACGGATCCACCAGGATGGGGGAATCACAGAACAGACTGGTTTGGGTTAGCAGACACCTTCAAGATCATCTGGATGATCTGGCTGCCCTGCAAGGGAGCGAGCTGGGGAAATCCCTCAGCAACATCTCTCCATAAAACTCCTCCCCTTCATCCAGCACTGCAAGCTTCCCCCTGAAACCCATCCCTGCAAACGTGGTGGATCTGCTCAAAAAAAAAACCCCTCAGCAGGACCGTGAGCCCCCGCGGTGATCCCGGCTTCTGCACAAACACCATTTCTTTTCCCCCCAGCCCTCCGGGTGATTGCTGCAATTTTCCCAGGGAAGGTGTAACCCTACGAGCTGTCAGCACCCCTGGCCCTACCTCCCGAGCTGTCATCACCTCCTGTTCCCACACCAGGCTGCAGTCACTCCATAAAGCTGAAAATAACGCAGTGGCAGGGGGAGATGGGGGGAGCAGGCAGTGGGCAGCAGTGCTGTGTGCAGGGATGATGCTCGTGTGCTTTGGGATCCAAGCTCTGCACAACTTCAGCTGTTGCTGGGGCCAGGCAGACACACAGCACTCAGGGGCAACACCCTCCACTGGTTGAGGGCACCACAGCCTTCTCCAGCTCTGTCCCCAGCTTGGTTTTCCAGCGAATGGGAAGGGGAGGAAGACTGGGTTGGGTTGGAAGGGACCTTAAAGCTCACCCAGTCCCAAGCCCCTGCCATGGGCAGGGACACCTCCCACAGCCCAGGTTGCTCCAAGCCCCATCCAGCCTGGGCTGAGACACTGCCAGGGATGGGGCAGCCACAGCTTCTCTGGGAAACCTGGGCCAGGGGCTCAGCACCATCCCCACAGTCAAGAATTTCTTCCCAGTATCTCATCTAAATCTCCCCTCTTCCGGTTCAAACCCATTTCCTCTCATCCCATCCCTCCAGTCCCTTGTCCCAAGTCCCTCCCCACCTTTCCTGGAGCCCTTTCAGACACTGGAAGGTGCTCTAAGGTCTCTCTGGAACCTTCTCTTCTCCAGGTCAAACAAGCCCAACTCTCCCAGCCTGTCCTCACAGGAGAGATGCTCCAGCCCTTGGACCATCTCCAAGGATATCCATTAATTCAAGGATGAATCTCTGTGCTTTATAAAAACTGCTCCTCAGGTTGGTGTAGGGTCTGAGCCCAGGCCCCAGAGGGTTAAACAGCACATGGGGAATCAGATGCCCATCCTGAGGATACAATTGGATTTTGTGTGTCTTTGGGACAGACACTGCTCAGCTTTGTTTGTGTTTCCAGCCTTGTCCTCCCACGTGAGGGTGAACAAGGGTGCAACACCCAACCTCCTCCCCTTGGATGCTGCAGGGGGATGGAGCCAGGGGCAGGAGGTGCCAGGACATGGGTACCACGGGGCTCTTTGGCACTTGGACCCCCTTGGCACGGGTGAGGGATGATGCTGGAGGAGCCCATCCACACACACAAGTCCAGCCCATGCTGGAAAAATGATTTAATGACAGAAATGCCCCCCATCCCTGGGCCCAGCCCCTTTCTGCTTCCACAGCTGAATTTATTTCCAGCCTATTGTGTTTGGTGAGTCCCAAATTTGTAACTGAGGCAGATGGTCCCATTTCAACTGTAAAATCAAAACAATGGATGTCATTGTGCTACACGTTCTTGCTATTAAAAGCTCTTGCTGGGGAACTAAATTAGAGCCAGCTCCAATAAATCACCTCCTACCAGAGTCCTGTGACTGCACTGAAGTACCTTGCCTGAAATGGTCACTCCAGAGCTGCACCAACACATCAGCCTTTTATAGGGAGATGGAGCCTTTTCTCCTGGCAGTGAGATGAGCTGGTCCCCGAGAGCAAGGTTTTGTTCCTTTTGGGGAGCACCCAAACTGCATCCCACCTGAGGACCTGACAAACTCTTAGGCCAGGTTCAATGATGATCAATGATGATGCTCAACAAAATACTTACATTTTAGTACAGTATAGGGAAAAACTGATGCAAATATCTCAGAAAGCAGGAATATTTCAGTTCCTCACAGAGTACGAGCATCCTCCCTGGTGTCACAGGCAGGAAGACACCATCACCATGGGCTTACACCACTGGGCAACCCCAACAAGTGCCACTTGCCTTGGGGACACCAGCCAAGGTAAGGTTTGCTACCCTTCAACAAATGTGGAGACTTGTTTGTCAGGGGAACCAGGAAAGAAAAAAACCCCAAGACATTAACAGCTCATACCAGGAGTAAACACCATTACAAACCTAATTTCTAATACTGACTTGATCTTTTTTTCAACTACTCGTGGCTTTAAATTAAAAAAAACAAAATAAATACCAGAGTAATGAATAATGATGGGGGCATGTGTAATAGTCTGACCAAAGCTAAAAGCAACTGGCTTCCCAGGTCCTCTGTGCCCTCCAAACCATTTTCTTTTGATCCTGAACCAAAAGCTTTTTCCCACCAAGCCACACACTGACCTTTGCAGGCTCTCCTTCGTGTTTATTTAAAAAGCACTGGGGCCTGAAAGCTGGAATCTGTCTCAGAAGTTACATCAACAGCAAACTATTTCCTGGGATACGTCTGGAATTTCAAACCTCCAGTTTTTTTGGCCTGTCACTCCCTTTTGGCAATATTTGCCAGCGGGTTGAGTGGGTGCTGACGCCAGCTGAGATCTCTACCACCCCTCCCACCCTCACCAGAAAGCCTGAAAGGTGCCAGAATTTGAACAGAAAATCTTCTTAGGTGAAAATGCAGAGAATTTTACCCCTTGAGGAAAGAGCTGGGTGGCTGGGGAAGTGAAGCCCCTTCTCCCATCCTTCAGTTTGAACCTTCTCCCCACTCAGCACCAAGGCCAGCCTGAAACATTTCCAAGCTGGTGGGCTGCTGACTTCAGCTTTGGGGGTGGATGAGCTCCTTCAGGCACAGATCCTCATGGAAACTGCCATTATTCCTTACTTTGGAAAGGGAAAACCAGGTAGGGCACAGCCCTGGCTACCACCCATCAGGAGAGACCCATTACACACCCCACTCCTCTGGATCTCCAGCCCAGGTTGAAGCTGGTTTGGGTAAGAAGACAAGAACCACCCAGCCACGTTTTGGGATGCAGATGAGTGGAGCAGATGGGAGGAGAGTGAAGTCACCCCATGAATGTCACCATCTGTCCATGGCAGCCACCAAGCAACGTGACTGCTGCCTTTGTACCCCAGCACCCTTCCTGTCACAGCAGCTTTCACAGACAATGTCCTTTCTGAAGCTCTTCCTCATCAAACACCTCCAGTGCTCCATCACCTCCACCTTCTAAGCTGCTGGCCACAGCTCTCAGCAAACTCTGCTCCATCCTTCCAGCCTTCTCCAGGGGCTGGAGAGCTCTTTGTGGTGAATTCATGACACCAGGAAGCTCTCCATAACCCCAGGGTGTTGCTGTATTTTAATTTGCTCCATAGCAACTTCTCCCTGTCCCACATACTACATGCCAGGCTGTATAGCAAGGACCTTCGTAGAGGAGAAGTAGTTTGCCAGGTGTCTGGGATTCCTAAGCCTCCATGGGGACCTTGCAGGAAAAGTAAATGGATGTCAGAGAAAACTCAGAAGGAGAATCCCAAGATCCCAGACTGGTTTGGGTGGGAAGGGACCTGGAAGATCACCCAGTTCCAACCCCTCTGCCATGGGCAGGGACACCTCCCACCAGATCAGGTTGCTCCAAGCCCCATCCAACATCAGGAGAAGAAGCAGAGGAGACATCAGCAGTACAGGATTTGTTATCAGGGTGGCAGCTCTTCAAACTGCAAATGCTCCAGAGGATCACAAAGAATTCAAATCCTCATGGAGCCATCAGCAATGGGACCCAGGTACCACCCCCAAGTCCTCACCAGTGCATGGATCCTACCAGGGCACTTCCAACTGACCAGACCCACTATCTTCTACCACATCTGACAATTAGCAGCAGCAGGGCTATGACTTACAGGCCACAAAGTTGTTTGTGCCTGGTTTTCCATGGGAAGTTGTCTTTCCAAAGGCTACCAGATTGTCCTCAATATCCATCCAGGGCTACCCCTGCTTGGGGTTAGTGCTGCAGGGCCCATGGTTGAGCTTCAACAAATAAATATGTAAATATTTTTTTTAAATATATCAGGATAAATTATTTACTTTAAAAAAAAAAAATCTGTCAGAAGGAGGGGTGTGTTTGAAAACGTGCTAACACAAATTAAAATCTCTCAGTTAACAACTGCATCAAAATTTTACCAGGCAGGAAACAGAATGGATGAAAGATAAGGAGGACTCCTCCTGCCAGTGCTGCAGAAGAGCTCAAGTTCTCACTGGGGGTGGCTGTCACCAGCCTGACAGCTGTGTCATGTCCCCCTTGCAGCTCCCCAGAGCCTGGCTGCAGGGAAGCAGTCTGCTCAGCCAGCACACAGATGCCAACATCAGGGTTGGCCCGTGGCTCAGCTCCCCATAAACGACTCAGCCAAGCCACCCAACCCAGAGTTCAGGCTGCCGTGGGGGGGTTTCAGCACCCAGCACCCCAAATCCTGTGGGAAATGCTGACCTGGAAAAGTCAGAAAGCATCAGGTGTGGAGGTGGGAGATGGCAGGTCCCCAGGTCACTGCACAGCAAGGTGGCCTTTGGAGAAGAACCACACCAGACCATGGCTGAGGAAAAGCAAACAGCTGTCCCTCTGCCACACAGCACCTCTGACAGACTCAAGTTTTTGGAAAAAAATTAATTTTTCTCACCTAACATGCCCAGACACCTTCCCCTGGTGCCCTGGAAAGGATGAAACCACCTCTTCCCACCTAAACAAGCCCAACTAGGAGGACAGCAAAGGACCAAGCCACCTCTTATCCCCCTTCCAACACTGTTCATCTCCCAATTACTTTAAGCCCAACCACATTGGAAAAAGCTCTTTAAGCAACATCCCAACTCATGGAAAAATCTGATCCTGACCATATCAGATCACAGGTATGACCATGGTGTCTGGAGCTGCAGGACCCTGAGCACTGGAAGGAAGGAGAACATGCTGCCATGAGCTTAGTTAACATAATGGGGGTTGGGAGGGTGGTTCTTGTCCTCCTTGGGCTTGGGCTTCAAGTGGGAAGGGGGGAAAAAAAACAAATAACTGAAGTTGGAAAGCAACTACAAAAAGAAGATGGTTGAAGTCCTCATTTCAAGGGGCATGAGGGGGGCTGGAGATGCCAGGCAGCTCCCCAGGACCCAAACCCTCCTTGCTTAGGGTGAAGGACAGGAACCATCCTTCTGCATCTCACCTGCCCCAGGACAGGGGTTGATGATTAAATGGCATCGGTGTCACCCACGGGCTCGAGGATGACCCCCTGGGCTCCTACCCAGCTGGGAGGCCAGGAGGCACCAGGACAGCATGGGTGCATTTAGGAAAGGGCAGGAGGATTTTCACAGCCCTGTGGCTTTTCAAATTTGTTGCTATTTTGAGGACAACCACGTCGTCCATGGTTTGGTTTCTGCCCAAGGCTGAAGCCTCTCTGCTTCGGTGCAGCAGGAGTAAAGAAGAAGGGGACTGACCCGGGCCCACCTCCCCTCTCTGCAATTCCCACAGCTCAGGGAGAAGAGACAAAAATGGGATTTTGCAGAACTAAAGGCAGTGTTTTCCCAAGTAGTTTCTCTCCCAGAACTTTAACATTTAGGACTCTTAATTAGCCCAGTTATGTGGCCATGTAATTGCTTCCAGGAGCGGGTCCCTCCCCTGGCCTAAATATCCCTCCTGGTATGAAGAAAACATTTCTTTCAGGTCAAATTATTTTTATTTTGACTATGGTACCAAGTTTCTGGCCTATAAACACATGTGGTTACCAGCAGGAGAGAAAAATTAACCAATCCACTGCCAGAGCTGGGTGCTGAGCACCCCAGGTTCAGTCTCCAGTTCCCAGAGACTCAGGGCACAACCTGTGCCTCACTTTCCCTATCTGTAAAGCAAATATTTTGAGGGCTGGTGGAAATCCCAGTCTGGCCACTGGCTTTCCTTTGCTTGGAATCCCAAAGACCATTGCACAGGAGCCATTTCTACCCCAGACTTGAGGGCAGGTGCAGCCATGCCAACACCTCAGCAGTGTTTCAGCTCTGAACTCACCTAACTCAAGCCTAGAGAGGCATTAAAAGCATCCTGGGGCAATTCCCAAACCTTTAGAGTTTTCTGAAACACACTTATCCCCCAATTTCCCACTGCCCACCAGGAATCAGTTGGTTTTCACAGCATTCCCATCCCGGGGGGGGTGTTGCTGACTGAGCCCCACACCCTGAGAGCTTGCCCCACCAAAGGCAAGAATGCTCACCCTGACTTGCAGAATCCTGCTCATCCCTCTGTGCCAGTCCTCCCACGTGGAGAGCAGCCTGCCAGGGCTGATTTGTAGAATGGAATAACTTCCAAAAAAAAAAAAAAAAAAAAAATTGGCCCTTACACAGCTCCAGGATTTGCTTTCTTCCCATTCTGCTGCTCCAAACCCATCCCTGCCTCGGGAATCCACACACTGCCACGGGCACCTGGACCTGGCTGGGCTTCTTCCCTGGAAAGCAGGGATGCTCTCCATGGGATGTGCCTTGGGATGGGAAGTGGTTGCTGATGGTGCTCCCTGATGATGGTGGTGTTGGTTGGTTGCTGGGCAGTGGTCTCAGCCTCCCAGTATGGACTGGTGGGCAAGGAGGGGATGGATGAGGATGGTGCCAGCAGCACCCAGAGAGATGCTGCACCCAGGGAAACCCTTCCCTGTTCCTGCAGTGTTCCTGCCTCACAGTGTGGGGCTTTGGGACCCTTCCCTTATGGCATCTTGCACAGAAGGAACCACCCCAACAACTCTTTTTGTCTAACCTCGTGCTTGAGGGTCTCCAAGTAACACAGGGTGCTCAGGTGTCACCTTCTCACTTTGGGGGATTTTTGCATGTGGAGGAAAGCAGCCAGGGAAAACACAACTATTCCTTAAGGTTTTCCATGAACGGGGACTGAGCTGCTTTTGGATGCACAAGTGATGAGATTTTTGTCATCCTTGTGGCCAAAGCCACAGCCACCCAACTTAGAAATGTGCTCCTGGGCTTGGCCTCCACCCTGAGCTCCTCAGAGATGTCCCTGCAGGGACATCTGTGTCCTGCAGGCAGGGACAGCAGCTGGAGACTGCCCCAAGGATAACACCTCCCAAAATATTTTGGTGAGATTTGCCATCTGATGCCACTGGATTTTGTAAAGCTTATTGGATGGGCTCAGCCCAACTGCTGAGGTGCTGAGCTGGTCCCACTGGGATAATAAAATAGCAGTGCTGCAGGATTTCAGGCACATCTCCTGCAAGGGAAACGTGTGTCTCATGTCTGTCCATGTCCTCCAAGAGCTTCACCAGAGCCCCAGGGGAACAGCTGAAGGACAAAAATGCTGAAAAACACTGATCCAGCCCAGCTGGCAGCTCTGCTTCAAGGTCCCACTGGCCCAAGGTGCCTCCTGCCCCACACAGGGCTGGGATGCAAGGCTGGGGAGGGACCAAGGAGGGAGCTGAGGACTGTTCCTCACCCACCACCACAGCTCTGCACTGCTCATCAGGCCTTTTCTTCTCAAAAGGTGGAAGAGAAGCATACTGGATGTTGCTGGTGTGGTTTAACCAAAGACCTTGCATTTTTTTCCCCTGAAATCACCCACCTTGCACAAAGAGCACAGGGAAAAGTAGGGCAGATGCTCCCAACACCCTGACCTCCAGGATGAAGCACAGCAGTAAGCACAGAAGATGATCACATCAAACCAAAACAGTGGGAGAAGGTGTTTTTTTGGCCAGCAGAAGGTGACAATTTCCCCTGAGCAAGGGGAAGGAAGCCCCCTGCTCCCCTGGGATGTTCAGAGCTGTATCCTACACAGGGGTCTGTGGTGTCCTCAGCTATAAATGATTGGCATAGGAAATGCCAGATCATAAAACTACAGAAAAATAAATTCTGTGAGTGTGAAATGGAAGCTCTGCTCACACTGTCCTTCTTGTGGTCATTTGGTCTGGAGGAGCCAGGAGTGAAACCCTCCCCAGTTCACACCTCAGGACTGTGAATGTCCTGGATGGCAGCTCGAGGAGGGAGGTTTTGCTGTGTTTGCCACTGAAAATGAAACGTGTTAACACCTCCAGAGGGGAAAATTACAAAGGCCAAGGGCAAGTAAAGCCCACAGCAGGGTGAAGATGGCTCCTGAGGGCTGCTGCTTTCACCTCCTCATGGCAGGTCCAGGGCTCCCCTCTGCTGAACTCAAAGCCATGGGGTTTAATGTAGCCCTGCTGAAATGTGCCAAGGGGAAACAACAACAGAAGTCAGTGCAGAAGAGAAATGTGGGAATTTATTAAACCCATCTGGAAGGGGTTGGCCACTCAGACAGAAAGCCGTGTGTCCTGGCAGGGCCCGGGTCACTGTGTGGGCCACGGGGGGATCTCAGAACCCCAGAATGGTTTGGATGGGGAGAGATCCTAAAGCTCATCCAGTCCTGCAGGGTCAGTGCTGGGAACCCTAAAATCCCTCTGTTAGCCATGCTGCAGGCAGACAACCTCAGTCACAGCTCCAGGGCTTCAGTCATTGTCCTAAGATGTTGCCAGTGCCATCCATAAGAAAAGAAGAGGAAAACCAGAATCCCAGAATGGTTTGGGTTGGAAGGGACTTTAAAGCTCACCTAGATTCAGCCCCATAGAGACACTTCCCACCAGCCCCATCCAACCTGGGCTGAGACACTGCCAGGGATGGGGCAGCCACAGCTTCTCTGGGAAACCTGGGCCAGGGGCTCAGCACTCTCACAGCAAAGAATTTCTTCCTAATATCACACATCAGTATCTCCTCCCTTTCAGCTTAAAGCCATTCCCCCTCATCCCATCCCTCCAGTCCCTTGTCCCAAGTCCCTCCCCAGCTTTCCTGGAGCCCCTTCAGGCACTGGAAGGTGCTCTAAGCTCTCCCCATTGCATCCTTCTCTTCTCCAGGCTGAACAACCGCACCTCCCTCATCCTTTCCCTGGACCGGAGCTGCTCCTGACGGATTTTCCATCACAGAACCACCTCACCTCCCCTCACCTCACCGGGTCGGCACCGCCGCCTCTTACCTGGGCCATCTTGGCGAGGTCCAGCGAGGGCCGCTGCTCCTGAACCACCTCCTCGGGCCTCCTCCTCTTCACCCCAACTTTTTTGTCGTTGAGGACGCAGGGCTGGGAGCGGCTCCGGGAGAGCCCCCCTGCCCTCCGTCCCAGCTCCGGGGTGGAAGCGGGGGTGCTGCAGGCCGAGGGAGGGCCGTACTCCGAGGAGGAGGAGAAGCGGTCGTGCGAGCAGGAGAGGGATCTCTGCATGTCCGCCCGCTCTCCCCCGCCGCCATTCCCTTTCCCGGGCTGGCATCCCGGCCGGCTGATGAGGGCGGGATGGTCGCTGGAAAAAAGGTTGGATCGGGCGGGGAGGCTGAAGCTGGAGCTCCTCTGCATGGGGGCGAAGCCGTTGGAGTAACGTTGGACGCTCCCCCCGCTGTAGCATCGCCGCTTCTCCACCGGTGTCCAAACCCGGGAGCCCAAGGGCCTCCAGGAGGTCCCGCAGCCCGACATCTCGTCGGAGAAGGAGAGGGAGCGGCACTGGCGCTTGCTGGGGGGAGCTGTGGGGTGGCCGTGGGGGTCGCTGAGGCTGAGGTCTTTGATCAGGTTGGTGACCGAGCAGGTGGTGGCCGCGTCCCTCGGCCACCGAGAGCCCTCCTCGCCCTTGTCCGACAAACAGTCCCAGATGATGCCGCCCGGCTGCTCCAGCTGGAGAGGGCATTTCCTGCTGAGGTCTCTCCATCTGTCATTTTCTGGTCCAGAAAGGAGAGAGAGAAAGAAAAAGAGAAAGAAAGAGAAAAAAAGTGAGAAAGAAAGTGAGAAAGAAAGAGAGGAAGAGAGGAAAAGAGGAAAAGAGGAAGAAAGGAAGAAAGAGAGAAAGAAAGAGGGAAAGAGAGAAAGAGAGAGGAAGAAAGAGAAAAAGACAACGACAGAAAAAAGAGGGAGAGAGGGAGGGAGTGAGGGATGGAAGGAAGGAAGGAAGGTAGGAAGGAAAGGAAGGAAATGTGCACACAAGCATTAATTAATTCTGTGATTTGCTTTCCACATCCATAAACAAGAAGAGGAGCATATGGGGCAGCTCCCAGTACAGATTAATGAACTCTTGGAATATGGGGTGTTTTTTGAACTGCCAGCAGAATGGATGCTGTGGCATGGATGGAGAGAGAGAGAGACAAAATGAGAATGGCAGCAGGAGCAGAGCAGTTCCAAGAAGATAAAAACATGCCTTGGAACACCCACAGTGCCCCAGGTAAGGGGAATTCAGCATTATATAAAATGACACGGCCATTGCCTCTGTGCTAAATCATGTCTCTGGTGCTCGCGGTTTGTCCTGGGCTTCACAACTGCCTGAGAGGTTCACAACAACTGGAAATGAAGAGCACAAAGCTGGGGTGACAGGGATGAAACACCAGACAGGAGCTCAGAGAGAGCAGCTGGGAGGGTTCTGGCAGAAAGGGGAGGACACCCAGGCACTGAGGAGCCTGTAATAGCAAGGAAACACCAACCAGGTCATCAAAGGGAAACAAAAGCCATCCCAACACCCCTTGGGCTATCCTCTCAGCTATCCCAAACACTAAAAAATTGAGCAATAATACTGTCCCTCAACAAATGCTCTGAACATCTCTCCCAAACCAACCCGAAGATCCTAATGAAGGCTTAATATGGTGCACATCATAAGCTCTAGGATGGCTGGTGCTGGAACAGATCCATGATAAACCCCTGGTAGCTCTTTGCAGGATGCTCTGCTCAGGTCCCTGTTGTAAGGTTCATTGCCCATCTCCCCTCCACTCCCCAGATCCAGGGCCACCTGGGTGTTATGGCATCTCTTAGGGTTGCCTTGGAATTCCCAGTTGTACTTAGCACAGCATTTCTGTAACAAACATAATGCTGAAGCATTTCTTTAGGGGAACAACCCACTTTATAGGTTCACGCTTTTTCAAAAAGGTAAAAACCAGGAATCCCCCCAGTGGCTGCAGAGCTGCTGTTGGTGTTCAACAGGAAAATCATGGCAGGACAACAGTGCTGCTGCAGTGGAAAAAAGCCATCACCCACCAGACCTCTGGTGACTGGTTTTGCTGTCAGCTGCTGCAAGCAGAGGCAAAACCCTGCAGACTAACCACGGCAGGGGAGTTTCATATGATCATATCTAAATCATGCAATATTTTTTTAGGGGGTTTTCCACTCAGACAACTGGAGGATGACCTAAAAGCCATACCCAACCCACAGCTGTTAGCACCAGCCTGAGAGGGAAGATGCAACGGTGCAGAACGCTTCTGACGAGGGCTTGGTTTCATGTCCAGAGGTGAGATTTTACACCAGTTTTCCCATTTCTCCCTGTGACAGCTCCAGCTGCAAGCAGCCTGGCTCTGCCCTCCATAACCACACGGCATTTGGACTGTCGCCGTCCTCATTTTCCTAAACACAATGGAAAGTGAGAAATCTGCACTAAACAATTACATCTCAGCTCAGATCTTTATTATTTTCCCCCTCCTTATTACGCTGCCAGCAGCGAGGTTTCTTGGGTCAGGTCAGCAGGCAAAAGGAACAGAAATAGGAGCTGATTTTTTCATGACAAGCTGCCAGAATCCTCCAGCCGGAGATGTCACGTTGTACAAAAGGTCTCGGTGAGGAGGATATGGGACACCTTCCTCTTTCACCCCCTGCTTCAGCACAAACAGCTATAAATCTTCCAAACCTTGCAGAGAAAATGGCAAATGCACCATTATTCTCAGCTGGGGGTGATCTGCTCTTCCCCTTGTATTCCTGTCTATTTGGCAGGGCAGGGAGGAGACCCTGGCACAACATTTCCCCCTCCACCTTCTCCTAAACTACAGGATAAACCCCCAAAAATTGTTTTTTTTCACTTCAAACAGAAAACTTCCCCCAGCTGAAAAGGAGGTGTAATTAAAGGACCCTGGGAAGCCTTACTGAGGAAAAGCAGCTGGTTGTGTTCTGTTTTTTAAGGCTAAGACTCCCATCCTGAGCATGCTGACAATGGTAATTGCAGCAGAACCATTAATGCTGCTGCAGTTAAGTGTGTATTAATTTTCCTACATTACAAACCTCAGCCTGGTTTACCCCGAGGCAGTAATTTGTTCCAGGATAAAACCCACCATGAGAACCTCTTAGTTCCCAACTGGGGAGGTTAGCTGGAAGAGTCTCCTTTGCTTATTGGAAAAAGTGATAGAAGAACATTTCCAGCCAGAGGATGATGGAAGTGTGGCACGAGAAGCTCTTCCCTGGGTGAAACAGGTCCTTCTTGGCCAGTAGTGTCCTTGGATGGAAAAGCATCTTCCTTTTGGAATTTCACTCAAAACTGCACAACACTTTGAGTCACTCAGTGAGCACGGCCAGCAAATTTCTTTCGAGACATTTTGATCCACAAATCTGCCTTTCCAAGGGTGAGGCAGCACCAAGTGAATTTCCTGGCACCTCTTTGGTTGTGAAATAGCTTCCCAGCTCCCAGGACACTGAGGGTTGTTATCAGCAGCCTGGGGAGGATCAGTTTCTCATCCTGCCCTCTCTGGCAGTGGCAGCAGGAGCTTGAGCCTTCCTGTAACCCACACGTGAAGCAGTGAGAAACTCAGGTTCCAGCTGTGAGCTTGCAGGCAGCTCTGCCTCTGGGGGACCCAAAACCCAAACCATTCCTGCTTCCTGAAGCAAAACCTTCACTTTTTCAGGAGTGAACACAAACAACATCCATCTTTTCTCTGTGCAACCCCAGTGGTCCAGGGCACTCAGGGGCTGAAGTCATATCCCAAAATCAAGGAGATGGATGTTGCCCTCCAAACATCCCTGAGAGCTTTGCACAGCCCCGTGGAGATCCACCACAGGCAGGTTTCCAAATGATGAGTTTTGAGTTTTGAGTGAGTAGTGCATGGATACACCAGGACCTTGCAGCTTTGGGATGGTTGAAGGCTTTGAAAACGACTGATGTGCTCCTCTGGTGACACAAAAGTAAGTTTTAACAACCACGTTCATAACCACAGAGAAGGGTGTAAAACCAAAATGCTGACACAACTTTAACTACAGCGACACAAATGTGCTGCTATAATAATTTTACAGTTCCTTTTTATACATAATGCATGATCCTTCTGCTCAAGTTTCCTCTACGTTCTTTCCCCGTGAAATAATTTACATTAATACATAATTTATTACGGCAACTTGTAATGCAATTAGGGGTTTCAATCAGTTTTTCTTCTCCTTTCTGGCAGATAAATTCTGTTTGGATCCTAACCCAAACATTTCCCTTCACACGGGTGCACATCCAATTCCTTTTTTTCCTACATTTTTCAAGTCAAATTTTGGTCTCCTGGTCCCTGTGCACAGGGGAAGCAGCAGCCTGCATTTTCCACTGCCCCTTGTTTATGTTCTAGAGAGGATTTCTAAATGTGGAACAAATTTAATGGTCACAATTAACTGACAGCAGTGCCATTGAGCCTTCCCACTGCAGAAATAAGATTAAAATACAATGCATGGATCTTGTGCTTTGATGGGAAATGAAAACAACATGCAAAACTCACCAGGCCTGGACTCTGGTTCTGAAACCAGAGCAATGGCACAACCTCAACAAAACCCTGTCTGCAGTTGGCCCCAAAGGTAATTTCTTGCTTATACAGAAAACATGAGGCTGTAGCTGTCAGCATCTTAAAAACACTGTAAATTTCCTTCTGCTGTCCACCCCAAGACAGAAAAATGTCAAGATAGTAAGTGAAAAATAATACCCCACCTTCCTAATAGGCTGCACTCATTCTCTAGCACAGTCGTTGGTATTTTCACTGGGGGGAGAAAAGGGGAAAAAAAGGTGGAAAAACCTCTATGCAACAATCAGACAAATTTCAGGGGCCCAGCAAAAGAAAATTGTTGAATTTACAATTTTAGGCATTTCATCTTTAATCTTCTAAGACACGACCCAACTTCTTCCTTCTCCTTCCTGGAGATAAATGCTCCTGATCCAACATCCATGGGATGCTCCAGGGTTTGGATGATGGGCTCTCTGGCAGCCTGGCCAAGGCTGGGCTTCCTTCTGCCCTGCTGTCCCATGGCCACCAGGACCAGCCACGAGCTGCTCCCGATGGCAACAGGGAAGATCCTCTACTAAGACCCTCAGCCTCTTCAGGCTAAAAAAACCCAGAAAATTCAGCCAACTTCCCTCCATCCCCCTCCTCATTGTACATGGAACCAAGAGGATTAACCTCTACCAGCCCAAACATCACTGTGCTTATTCATCTCAGAGCTTTCCACCAACAGGGACTTGGCCCTTTGACCTGAAATATTCCCCCATTATAATGATGGGACTAATTTCAAGAGCTAAGTAAGTTTTGACACTGGAATGGTCTGTGATGTTAAGAGGAATGCTCAGGGAAGACACCAAAAATGAAACCAAAGCCAACTGATGGCCTTGCAAGCTGGAGAGCTTGGCTCCTCTTGACTGGGCATGATGAAGACCATAACGTGGCAAAACTGTGGTCAAGGAGGTAAAATTCAGTCCCCTGAGACAGAGTTTGGCAGCCAAGGAAGAGCAGCACAGTGCTATGAAGACACAGAAGGCTTTGTGAAAGCTCTTGACAACAAGCTGCTTCTCAATTAGGCACAGACTCTTCCTATCTGCCAAAGAGCCTGCCAGTGCCTCAGCACAAGACAAAACCATCTCATTGGGTTTCTTTGTTCCCCATTCCTGTTTGTCAGGCAGGAGAAAAGGAACGGGGCTGCCTCTACCCCTTCTTGACTTTGAAGCTCGTGACTTTCATCTGAAAAAATCCCAGTGCTTTCCATCTTCCCCCCAGCCCCCCAACGACTGGAGTTATCAGAGAGCTTGGGAAATGTCTCCTGTCAATGCATGTGCTCAGCTCCCATTAACACTAATGAGCACTCTGTCCATGAAGAAAAGGGGCAGCCTCTTTGTCTGCAAAGTATTGGCTTTCAGAGCAAGTAGCTTGGCTCAGACTTGACCTACAATTTTAATTGGGTTTGGAGACTTCGCCTGGTGACTGCCTCCCCCCTACAGAACACAATTTAACAGCACATCCTCCAGCACTACCAGTTTTTCAGATCATCAGCTGAGGCACCAGTCCCCCATGAGTTTTGGTGGCTGTTCGGCATAAAATTTGACAGCAAGCTTTGGCATAAAAGGTATTAAACACCCTATAGCATGGTTATTGTCCAAGGCAAAAATTAAGACATTTTCCTTATTGTTTGAGGCCTGTCCAAACACTTTGTGCCAAGTGGTAGAACATTGTAGTGATCATCCTGATATTTATTCCTTGCATCTTGCAAGCAGTCGAGAGCTACAGTCATGGGGCTGGATACCCAACAACAGCCTCAGACCCAAAATGCTTGTAAGTTCAACTGTGTAAGCTGCTCTAAAAAGAAGCAAATAAATCAAAGGGGAGGGGGGAAGAGACAAGGAATTCACTCAGCAATGGCAAGAGGGCAGGACAACCACCTCTGGGAAAGAGGGCAGCATGGCTGTGGTGGCCACTACTGTGGTCCCCACTCAGATGCCCACCCCAGGGTCTGCTGGGGAGCATTTTTTGGAGAGATCCAGCCAGTCAGGACAACTTCTCAGCCATAAGGAAAGAAGGAGCAGAGGTGGAGTAAATAGGGAGAGAAGTTTCTGTTACTTACCCATGACGCCACAAGAGAAGAGGGTAGGTCCTTGACTCATCTTTGGAGTGTGCTGCAAACGACCAGAAAAACTACTCACTTCTCACAGACTTGACTGGAAACCACTCTGCACGAAAGCAGCAGCAATATCTGAACCCCATCCAAGGCCATTAAGGCCTCCTGCCCAGGTACAAAGGAGCTATTTAGGTTTTTTTAAGCATATAATGTGTTTCTAAGTCAAAGTGTCCTCACCCCAACACTTCTGGGGAGTCTGCGTTCATTCTGTGCTGATTTGCACTGAAAACAGGGGGAAACATCATTATATGTGTAAAAAAAAAATCCTGGATATTTTTTTACACTCTCTTTTCCCAAGAATTTTCTTTTTGACAGCATGAGACATCATCAGACTTCTAAAAATGGGCATGGACAGCTTTACATGCAATAAATCAATGTGTCACCCGCAGCTACACACCACTTCAGCTATGTCTGCAAAAACACACTTCCATACTAATGGCTTTTTTATTGTCCCCCAAAATATCCATATTCAGCTCCTGAAGTGTCTTTCCTGGCAACACCATCCCATCTGACATCATCTTTGCACCATGTGAAGGAAGCACCAGCACGACCTCCCCGTTCGTCTGCGCGGTCAGAGCTGTGGTTCACCTGGCATTAAGCTACCACGTTGACATCTTCTCTCCTGATCCATGTTTTTCACATTGCCTGCTCATCCAACAGCAATAAAAACAACATCCTGAATGCTGGCACCTGCCTGTACAGAGCAATCCAACAAAAGGATCCCACCTCACACATAGAATATGGTAAATATTGAAGATGCAGAGGCAGAAACCAACGATGGGGAGAAGGTAAGGGCTGGTCACCTTCTTTTGTGTCAGCTTTCTAGGTGGAGTCAAGCTGTTTCTATCTGTCAAACCCCACCTGATGAAACAGCAGGTAGAATTAATCAGGAGACAGTGAGGACAGGCAGTTGTTTCCCAAGAGTGGCCAAAGTGGAACAAAAAAGTGGGACAAGGCCCAGAGACAGCAGCAGCTGTGCCAGTGCCCATCTGTGTGCCAGCCCCAGAGACCAGCCACTGCCTGCTAAAGCAGAGAGGGTAAGGAACAACTCCAGGTGACACACGTCTCATATGGAGTGTCATTACCATTTTGTAAGTTTTGTCTTAACACCCAACTGGGAATGGAACCAAACGAGCCCATTGGTAGCTGGGAGGTGATACTGTCCTGCTCCCCCAGACATTTATCTCCTTTAGGCTTTGCTTTTTGCCTTTTTCCCATGAAGTCAACAGGAAAACTCTTGCTTGCTTTGGTGGATCACTCTTCTTGTGAACATCTGCCCCAGTTTAACAGCCCAGGGACAACCCAGCAATTCAAGCTGTGCAATCAGGGCTCTCACTGCACTACTGGCACAGCCCCAGAGCTGCTGGAGGCACTCAGCAAACACACAGGGACAGAGTTTCTCCTCTCAGCTCCACTGCCTGCCATCAGGCAGCCCAGGTGCCCATCCCTTTCCCTGGCAGTAGAAGAAACTCCTTCTCCTCTGCTTCTCCACACCAAGCTGCCCTCCACCTGCCCCAGGCACAGCCAGTGTTGGATGCTCAGGTTTCCTCCTTGCCACCCCAGCAGCAGCCATGGGAGATGGAGCAAAGATAGAGCAAAGATATTTTTCTAATATGTCAATATTCCTCCATCCCAAATTTCATCCTTTTAAGGCAGGATTTAATGCTGCCTCTGGCTTGCTCTCCTTCTCCACCACCACACACTGCCAGGGCAGCCTGGCACTCTCTGCTATCTGCCCAGGAAACCCAGCTGGACAGTTGGTCATCCTGAGCAAACTTTGCCATTTTTATTTCTTTTATGCCCAAAATGTCCATTTATGGCTAATCCTGCCAGATGCTTCCTGCATGCCCTTATCTGAGGCTCTCAGCACACCCTGGGAGGAAGAGCCTTGCAGTCTCATATCTTCTCAGCCCATGAGCACCTCTCCAGGAGGCCAGAGGAGCAGAGAACCATGACCAGCTTTGCTCCAGGCTTCCTCAGACAGCTCTCCATCCCCTCACACCTCCTCCTCCAGCTCCCTCACTCGCTCCAATAAAAATAAAACACTGCCCCCATCAAAAAACTCTCCCCTCATTTCCCTCTACCATCGGTACACTCAGCCTCACTCCCCTCTTCTAGCATCATTTGGGCTGTTTAATGCCCCTATTTTATTTTAGTTTTAGTTTTATCACTGCCTCCTTGTTCTGCCTGGGGGGATGTGCACCTCTCCAGGTTGCCAGCAAGACAGTTCAGCCCCACAGCACTGCCCTTCCCCATCTCCCACCTAATCCCTGCTCCCCACTTGCTCATCCTCCTATTCATGATGAGCATCTGTTCCCTGTTGGTGAAGCAACTTCTCGTCTGTGTTCATCACAGCAATGATTTTATTTTTCTCTATTCTTTATTACGTTGCACACCTACTGCAATTCACATATGCAAAAGCCACAGCACTCCAATCATTTACTAACTGCCCTCTTCTTGGATATGACTGCAGCTTGACAGAAACCAGTGCTATGAACCATTTAAGATGCAGCCCCACAACACAAAAAAACCCCCAAAAAACCAAAAGAACCAACCAAAACTTATAAAGTTTGCACAAGCAAAAGAGCTTTGAAGGAAAGTTTCACAAAGCTCACCAGCTCAGTCCTGCATGTTACAGAGTCAGCACCTTTGTTTTGCCCAGTTTTGGTTAAGATCATCACCATGGTAATGCAGTCCTCCCTCCGTGTCCATCAGGGTCCAAGCAATGGGCACACTGGCAGCCAGGGTCTGCTGAAGCTCCTCTCTCAGTCCATGTTCCTCCAGGAAAGGCTCAGCTCCTCCAGGGATGCACAGCAGCAACCTCCAAGCACGGAAAAAATCCCTGTTAGGCAGAGAGGAAGAGCTTTAAGGGATTTGCCTGGAGCTGGTGGGATGAGGGTGGGCGTGCTGGCCAAGGGGTGAGTGCTGCTGGGGAAAAAAAAACCACCTCAATGGAAAGGTACTCGAGGGGAGTATTTATTTTAGACTCTTAAATCTGGTTGGTGTTCCTCTGCAGCCCATCAGAGCAGAGGTGTTGTGTGGGATGGGCTGCTGGAAGCACGTAAGGTACACAAGGCAATCCAGAGGGACAGAAGTATTTCAGGCAGATAATAAATAAATAAATACCTACAGACATACCTACATAAATAATTTTTTTTCCCTCTGAATTCTCCCTTTGAAAAAGAGAACTCCTGTCCCCTGTATATCCGAGAATCCCGGAATCGTTCTGGTTGGAAAAGACCTCTGGGATCACTGAGTCCAACCACTGACTCAACCAAGGCCAGTGCCAAACCAGATCCCAAAGCACCAAGAGTGGCAGACTGACAGAAGGGCTCAGAAAGCCCCAGGACTGATCTCACAGAACCCTCTGCCCCTACACCACGGGGCAGCTGATGTCCCGAAAAAAAAAAGCCCCTTCAGCATCACTCAGGCTGTGAAATCCCCTGGATGCCCCTATCCCCCCCCCAGCTACTCCCCAATTCTCAACCCCTGAAGAACCTTTTGGGGTGAAAAGCATGGCAATGAGTTGTTTGCAAGGAAGGAGATGGCTCCCTGCCCTGAAATCCCAAGAGCCACGTGATGTCTTCTGATTCTAACTTATTTCTGAGGTAGTTCCAGGGAGGAAAAGCTAAATGCTGCAAAATCAAGCTGGTGGCCAGGTGCATACAGCACATAGACCCCACCATGAGTTGACCACCCAGCTCTGCCTCACCTCCTGTCATCCTCTCCCAATAAGCTCACTCCCATGTAAAGCAGACAGATTGCAATTCAAATCTGATTACAGAAATCAGTTGTTTCCCCCAATCCCTCCTCTAATCCTGTTTTGCTATTTTGTTGCCTTGCAGGTGATTCAAACAAACAAAACCACCATTTGCATCACCCAAAGAGCTTAAAACACACTGATCCTGTAACCTGCAGACAAAACCCCATTGCAATAATTAAGCACAACATCTGAGAATATGACACCAAGAATTAAACCTCATTAGGAACTGATAGAGCTTTTCTTCCCAGATCCTAAATCATCTTTCCCATGTGTACTTGGATTAGAGCTTGTGATGGGGTTGTGAGGAGCTCATTTGAAGGCCAGCTGGCTGGTAAAGAAAAATCACCTTCTATTATCTTGTGAGGACAAAGTTCACCCAGAGTGCAAAGCCAGGATTGGGAATCAATACATTTTTCCAAAGATTTACTGTTCCCAAGGACACAGGGTACAATCTCTGCTTTCTTATAGGACACTGGTGGGTTTACAATCTGCAATTTAGTGGCTCCTCCATCACAAACCTCTGGGAAACCCAACAGAAGCAACAGAGATGATCAAAGAGCAAAGCAAAGCATTTCAGATGGCCACGATGACACATGATTTGCTGAGCCCAGATGACACATTTGTACCATGGGTAGCCCGGGTTTCTGCAAGGAGAGCTTGACATATGGGAAGATGAGGTGGTTGAAGGACCAACTGGCTCCCACAGCAACTTCTCCTTATGACCATGGGCCTGCAACCCTCCAGTGATGCTGGAGAGAGCTCAGACCCCTCTGTTAGAGCACAGGGATCCCCCAAGTTATGCTCAGGAGGCTCCCCAAGCCCTGTGCTAAGGCCAGCTTGGGGACATCAAGCTGTCCTCTGAAAGCAAACAGAAAGTGTTACATCCTGCTTACACCAGGATGGTGACTCCAAGCCCCCAAGGTCTGGATTTTTCTCTGCCACAGTCTCAGCTGTGCCTGATCCCAAGCCCAGGACCGGGATGAGTGCCACGGGGTCGGACTCACCGCGTGTGGGAGGACACTTGGGGTGGGCAGCAAAGATCAGAGGAGGGTTGAGAGCAGCAGCAAGCAGCTGAGCACGGCTCCTCATTAACAGGGTTAGGATTTCTTCCCAAATAATTCTCTTTCCCTAAGGTAATGATTAATGTGGCTGCAGCAGGCTCCTACACACCCCCAGGCGTGTGGCAGCCAGCAGGCAGGGGCAGCAGCAAGCACAGGCAGAGCCTCCCTGCCCGAGCTGGACAGACATCACCTCCCCTCTCCCTGCTCCACTGCATCTCCTGCAATTAACACAACCCTAATGACAACGAGCAACCCCCCAGCCACGCTGCAAGCTGGCAGCTAACATCACCCCACGTTGGGCCCCAGGCATGCTTCTTGGCTCTCAGCTCTGTGAAGGATCACTCAGGTTGGTTTTGAGTCCATCTCCTTCCCCCCCACACACCCCGAGGAACTGCAATAAAAAAGGAGAAATTTTCCAGTGGAACGTGATCTTTGGCTCCTCATCCTGCTGCACCAGGCTCCTGCCACACGGTGTGACCCAGCATGGTCCTGCCCTGCCCTGTCCTGTCCTGTCCTGATGCAAACAAGCTCTGTGAGCCACAAATCCTTCTGCAGACCAGACATGTTCTCCCTGTTGACCCTGAGGAGGAAACTACTGGGTATTTATAGACTGGAGGCTTTCACAGACACACATGCTAATAAAAAGATGCTCTTCAGGGACTATTAATTATTTTAAGACATGGATTTCCTCCTCTGCAAGCAGATAAAGGCACCACCTCCATCCCTCCATCCAGGCTAAGTTTAGACTCGGGCCATGGCCACTGGGATGTGCACGGTCTCCTGAGGTGTACAGAGCAGCATGAACACATGGAAACCCCCGAATTTTAGCAACCCATGCTTTTTCTGTGGGTACTGCTTCAAAATACAGCAGAAGCCTCGGGGATCTTTGCAGCTGTAGAGGTGGAAAGAGGTTTCTCTTAGAGCTGCTTCCTGGACAACATCACAGCATTGGGCTTGGGAAAAAACCACACTGCAAAAAGAGTAAATCAGATGATCCTTTTTTAACCTGCAGGCTTGAAAGGTAACACTTAGGAATAAATAAGCTCCTTAGAAGCTACCAGCAAGGAGCAGAGCCCTAGAGCTGCTAGCCCTGTGGGCAAACAGCTCCAATCCCAGCAGTTCTCTTCATGAAGGCAGCTGAGGACCAACATCACCCAGATTCCAACTTGCTGTGGGACCATCACCCTCTGGACAGGGAACATTCTCATCCAGCTCCAACTGACCCAACTTCAGCCACATTCTCTGACACAAAACCTCCTTACAGGCAGAAAGGGAGGCAGGAGCCAGAGCTGTGGTTTGCATCCTGATACATCTCAGAGGCAGCACGGAGGGGTCACTCCTGGAATACAAATCATCTGCCCCTGTTGAACTTTTAAACTCTGCTGCCCAAAGCCTTCAGTGAAAAGGCAATGACCCATGCAGGGCTCTGCTTCTGGAGAAGCACTCAGGCACCCTTCTGGCTGCTCAAGAAGTTTCCTTAAATCCCTGCAAGAAGAAAAGGAAAGCATTCCTGACATTTACTTCCTGAATGAAACCAAGAGCAGAGGATTTCCAGCCACTTCCAAGTCCCTCCCCAGCTGTGTGGAAGTGGCAGCAGGACAAACCCCTGAGCCCAGGCTTCATCCTCAGCATAACTGCAGATTTGGTTCCATCACCACCACCAGCATGGTCCAAACTGATATGGTGCAGCCAAAAGCACTCCTTGGGCTCCATGGAAAACATTCCCATCATCACCACACTGAAAACTTCAGCCATGCAGCTCTGGAGAGCCAACTCTGCTGCCACCACCCAGGCACGAGGTGCTTTGGGAAGCAATGCTGGAGCAAGCCAAGTCTCCCAGCTCAGAGCATCTTCTGCCCCAAGGTTCAGCCCAGGAGGGTAATGCCAGTTTAGAAGTTGCAAATGCCACCAAAACCACCAAAACCACCAAAACCTTGCCTCCTTCAAGTGGAAAACAACAGGCTGAGCAAAGAACCACCACACCACCGTGGGGTTTATTTAACATGTTTGATGAACCAAGTCTAATCCCTCAGGCCAAACCCTGAGCACGTTTCTAAGGCTTAACCACCCTCACACCAATTAACCTGAAATTCTCCTCTTGCTAGGAAGAGGTCCATTTCTCCCTGCAGACAAACTGCTGGGGGGCCTGGACACACCACAGCCAGTACCTTCAAGACACTATAGGTGGCTTAGAAGGAATTTGGGGAAGTAGCTAAAACTTGGCTCCTGCAATCAAAAACTGTGGTGCTTATGGGATTCTACAGAGCATCACGTTGCAACTTTTATGCAATCCTAAAATCACACATACCCCCTCCCCATCTAAGGAGAGATTTGGGGCTCCATGGACTCATGGCACAGCCTGCCTCACCATCACTGCTTTAGAGAACACTCCAATTTGTTGATTTATTGCAATACAAACTTGGAAGAAATCCTTGAAGGCTATAATTTGTACCTAACCCATTTCCTCACATGGGAAATAATCTGCTTTCTGCAGGAGGGCTGAGAGGTGGCTCAGCCCTAGGCAGCTTGCTCCCCTTGCTTGAGCCCTCTTCCATGTCACCAGTGAGGATTGATTTTTAATTATGGGGTTAAAACCTCCACTAAATGTCAAATATGCCATTCACGGCCTGAGAAGAAGTCTTGACCCTCTGAAAATGCCCCATGGACTTGTCCTGAGTAAACAGCATCACAGATCAGCACACGTGACTTCAAAGGACAAAATTTCCACGGATGCAGCTACGTCAGGACCATCCCCTGGGACTCTGGGGAAAGGAAAGAGCTGCCCCAGGCTGCCCAACCCATGGAGCAAAGGCTCCAGCACTGCCCTGTCTTGCCCACAGCCTGCAGTCACCTCCTCCTGTCCCATGGGCTCTTCCTCAGCTCCTGAAGAGCCAAGAACCCTGCCAAGAAGCCACAGAGGAGCTCTGCTGCAGGAAACAACACACCCTTCAGGGTGGCCCCCTCCAACCCAACAAGGACTCATGCTCACCACAGGTACCCAGAAAATAACACTCAACATCAAAAAGGAAACAAACCTCTTCTTTTGCCTCCTTCTTGCAGCTAGGGTAGTCTTCTCCAGGGCTAATAAGATCAGGGAATCCCAGACTGGTTTGGGAAGGAAGGGACCTAAAAAATGATCCATTTCCAACCCCCTGCCACGGGCAGGGACACCTCCCACCAGCCCAGGTTGCTCCAAGCCCCATCCAACCTCGGCTGAGACACTGCCAGGGATGGGGCAGCCACAGCTTCTCTGGGAAACCTGGGCCAGGGGCTCAGCACCATCCCCATAGTCAAGAATTTCTTCCCAGTATCTCATCTAAATCTCCCCTCTTCCAGTTCAAACCCATTTCCTCTCATCCTATCCCTCCAGTCCCTTGTCCCAAGTCCCTCCCCATCTTCCCTGGAGCCTCTTCAGGCACTGGAAGGTGCTCTAAGGTCTCCCTGGAGCCTTTTTTTCTGCAGGCTGAACAACCCCAAACTCTCTCAGCCTGGCTCCAGCCCTCTGAGCATCTTCATGGGCTCTTCTGGACTCACTCCAACAGCTCCACATCTCTCTTGTGTCAGGCAGCTCCAGAACTGGTGCCAGTACTCCAGGATACAGACACACTTCCAGCATTAATTGCTAAATAGAAGATTTGCCCACACTTCAGGTGTCAAAGGGATGGTACAGCAAAGGGGGAGCAGGAGGAGGTTGTGTTTAAGGTGAGCATTGCTCTGTAGGGTCTGCACAGCTTTGGGAACCACATCACCTCATTGCTTTACAACCAAGAGCTTCATGCAGGCTGCCCCTGAGACAACCCAGTGCTCATGTGCTGCAGAGCTGAGCCAACCTCTGCAGCCACCCTGACAAAACCCATGGCCAGAAGGAGCCCGGGCTTCCCCACAGCAGTGCCCACCTCCAGGGGCCACGTGAGGAACAGAAAATGCACCCACCACATGCACGCTGAGGTATACAGAGCTCCGAGGTCACCCCTTGCTACCAGGAAAAACAGATCCACCGGGTCCACAACCCTAAATTAATTATTAAGCAAATAAAAAGCTGTCATTTCATTCCAAATCCTGGCTCCGAGTGCCTCAACCTGAAGCCCTGCAAGGCAGAGGGTGCCCAGCACCCTGAGCTCCAAACCACACATTCCAAACACCCCCAGCTTCCCAAAAGAGCCTGAAATCCAAGCTCCCAGAGAGCCCTGAACCTTTGGATTGGGCCTCTGCTGCATGCAAGCTCTCACAAAAAAAGAAATAAGAGCAATTAAGGAAGATTACACACCATCTAGTTGAGTCAAACACATCAGGTTTATTGCCCCCGTGCTCTTAGGGAACAGGAGTGGCAGGGGAGAGACTCCCAGACACGGGACCAGAGGAAAAGAATGGAAAAGTCAGGGTAGGGGGAGAGGTGTTTTGTCTCAACATCTTAGCTCGAAGGAAATGGTGGTGGCAGTGAGTTTGCCTTTTCCTCCCTGGCAACTGAAAAGGAAAAAAAAAGAGAACAAAATTAGTCATGGCAAAACAGCAGCCAGCATGTGAGAGGCACGGGCAAGGAGACTGCAGGGCTCCAGCTGAGAGGTGCCAAGGAGAGGGGCAAAGGGATGTGCTCACTCTCCAAAAACTCATGCGTGGTGGCTAAAGAGAAGAACGTGCACATTTGGAGCATTAATATGGGTTCCTTCCTCTCCCTTGATTGCCCATTCCAGCTACACAGACACGTTTGTGGGGGACCAGCATCAGCCCTCCCCAGGGATGACTCCTGGTCTGTGAGCCACTCCAGTTTGAGGAAACATCCCCAGAACACTGCTCTGCCATGGAGCAACACCAGGGCCAGCTTAGCCCAGACCCACCAGGGCAGAGCTCAGAGCTCAGAGCTCAGCCCCAGGAGCCCAGCATCCTCTTCCTCCCCCAGCAGGACTGGTCCAGGGGGTTCCCACAGGAACACAGCCCACCAGGCTGGCTCAAGGACAGACACCCCCAACACCTCTGCTCAGCACCCCAGGGGAGATGCAGATGTACCCTACAGGATGCTCCTTGTCCCAACAAGTGTAGAAATGGCAAGTTCTGTTTGAGCAAGCCTGTAATACTCTCATTAGGGGACTGCTTCTAATTCTGAGGAATATTTCCAAGAAATACTGGACACGTTGGACCAAGGGTTGTCTCTGGAGAAGAGCAGCTGAAGCAGCAGCAGCAGCCCAGCCTGCTGGTTCAACAAACCATCTCACCTTTCTGCTTCTTTTCTCTTTTTTCTTTTTTTTTTCTTTCTTTTTCTTCCCCAATTGTGAGATTTATTACAAGAATTTGCAGCGGTCTGTGAGACACTGTGAGTGTTGGCCACGCTCCCAAAAGCAGAGGAATTGCTGAATTGAGAATTGCTTTGGCTGCTTAATCTCAACAACGAGGGATGCTGAACAAGCCACCAGAGTCCAGGTTGACTTTTAATTACTGCTCAGAGCACGCTGCTCTAGTAAACAGACACAAAACCCAATTCTTGTCTCTTCCTCATATTCTTTTCCCCGTACACAACCTGAAACAGATGTCTGAGACAGAGACAGCAAACACAGCCCCACCATGGCATTTTCAGACTCACTTCTCAAGCATAAACAATTGCAAATAGTAGATAAAACCATCTCAATATCTACCTCCAACACACCATCCACCTACAAGCAGCCATGTAGTAATGCTCTGAGGATCAGAGGGGGCTTCTTGGCCAACATGGGCTTTCTTGCTTGCTCCAGAGCTCTTGGGGTCTCTGCAAGAAGAACGTCTTGGAGCTGCAAAGGGAGCTCAGTACCCCAGGGCTGTAATGCTCTAATGCTTTCTGCTCATCAGTGACCACCAAAAAAACACCACACAGACCAAGTACAAGCAAGATCTGGGACATCTCTCAGTGTAATTGAGGAACACTTGCCAAGCACCAGCAGAACACCATCACTGTTCTCTGAACAGCTCTGGGTACTGCATGCAAGTCACATTTATCCCCTTTTTGAGGCTGAGCTGGAGAAGCAGTAGAGGTTGATGCTCTCTGAAGAAACAGCTGAATTTAAAGCAGGGAAATACCTGATATATGCATCAATTCCCCACCTCATCACACATCATCTCCCACCACTTCACCTTTATGGATAAGTAATCTACGAGTGCAGAACATCAGGTGAACCCCAGCAGATAAGAGGGCTTAGGACCTTCCAAAATTGAAATTATCTACTCAAAATAGGAAGACAACATTTTAAGAGTTTCAAATGCTTTCACTGCCCAGTCTCTGAGCCCACACATGGCATGACACGTGCCCACCATCACCTGCAAACCCTACGAGACTCCTGTTTGCATCACACCAAGAATCTTCTGCTCTTGGGCAATCCCTTGGGGTTTCGTTCCTCAGCTAAGACAAACATTTCAAAGAGCTCCTCGGCTCCCGAAAGACAAACCTAGAGCCTTTATTAATTCTCTTAGCAACCAAAAAACACATTTCCCTGCTGTTTGGACAGTCGTTGCCATCAACACAGCACTGGCAAGAGGAAGGTACAGGCGGGTGCATCCCCGGAGATAAGGAAGGACTCCTCCAGAGCTGGAAAAACTTTTGCCCACGCTGCCACCTCAGTCTCCCTGGCATGCCAGAAATAAAATTCCCAAGCCCTGCATCTCACATAAATCTGAGAAACGAGGAGCCAAACATCTGTGAGTTGTCTGAATCAGTGTGAATTTGGCAGACTGAACTGCAAACTCGGACCTGCCCGCAGCCTTCAGATTTCTTGTTTTCCTCGAGTCCATTAAATACACAACAATCTGTTACCAGAAGATGGTTCCTACGTGCACCTGCTGCCAAGGAGCTGGTTTTGGTAGCCCTGGAGATGGGGAAGAGAGGGGACAGGCTGCAGCCCCTCTGCTTCCACCACTTCCAGCACAGCAAGGATATTTCCAACCCGTCAAACTGACGTGGCCAAAGCTGGGAGTGATTTTGGGAAGCTTTGAGGGAAGCAGAGCTGAAGAGTGTGGGACAAGCCAACAGAGATGTCTCCAAAAGCCAAGGATGTCCTGCAACATCATCCCAGCTGGGTGGGATGAGCACACCACGTCCAGATGGAGAGACTGTGAGGATTATGTGCCCTGGGCACGAGGCATCCCTGATGCTTGGGAAAACTGAGGGTTTCCCACTAAGGCTGGCAGCAGGAGGACTGGGAATGCAGCAAGGGCCTGGGCAACCCCAAGCCACGGGCAGGGGGGTGGGATGCTTGTGATGGGGAAGTGCTGGAGGCTTTGCCTTCCCTCAAAGGAAGTCTTTTGCCAGGAGGAAGAAGGCAAAGCAAACACCCACTCACCCTGTTTACCCACTGAAATCCCAGCCAAGCCGCGCTGCAAGGCGCCCGGCAGCCTTTCCACGGAGTCATTCATGGGGAGCTTGGACTTGGCTTTCAGGTGGGGATTTTAATATCGGAGGGAGAAGCTCGTGAGGCTGGAATAATACAGAATCTGTTGCCCTAACAGACTCACAGCTCCTGCGAGGTGTCAGCAGCACGTAAAGCACAAACCTCGCCCGAGTTCGCCTCCTTCAGGGGCTCCCCCAGGGCCAGGCAGTGAAATATTTCCCCCCAAATCTGGGGTACAAGCTCCAAAGCAAGGAACCCCATCAAGCAACCACCCCGATGGAGAAGCAATGGCCACAGAGGATGATTTTCCCAGCACTGAGATGCTTCATCCCTTGGAGGTGCCCAATTCCCAGGCAGCTGGAGCAGGGGGGGATGAGCCCCACTATGGTCTGGCACTGATAAAATCCTGAATTTTGCAGCTTGCCTCAGAGATGAGAGAGAAAAAAAAACAAAACAAAACAACCCTATCCAGCAGTAAGTGGAAATAAAAACAGTCCTTGCTTTTATTTGGGCTGGCAGAAACACCATCCTGCCCAGACTTCCTCAAGCTCATTTATGACAGTGTGAACATGCAGTAAAAGGGGGAAAATAATAATATAAAATAAAATAAAATAAAATAAAATAAAATAAAATAAAATAAAATAAAATAAAATAAAATAAAATAAAATAAAATAAAATAAAAACAAATCAAAACAAAATAAAATAAGGTGCATTTTCTACCCCATGAGCCACCAGCATCTGGATACTCTCCATATGTCCCCCTTCTTCCCACCCCACAGGTGAAAATCCTGAGATGAAGGAGATTCCTTGGTGCTGTGGAAATGGGAAGCCCATATGACTGAGGGGTTTGTCCTGGGACCAAGTGAACCAGGAAGCCCCCTCCCAAAAAGGCATCCCAAGGAGAACTGACCTAAATGCTGCCAAAGGGAATCAATCACCCCAGGTATGTTGTCAGTGCATGAATACAAATAATTACACTATAAATAATTACAAATAATTACAAATAATACACTACAAATAGGGCAGCAAAAATGTCCACCTTCATCACACGGAAAAAAACTTATCTTGCTACACTGGTGAGTGCAAGTATTAATGAATCTAAAGTTTGTAAATCAAGATGAAGTCCCAAAAATAAGGGCACCACCTTCAAGTACATGTAAAAATCAGGTTCAAGACACTGGGATTTTTACAGACATCAAGGACGACAATTCCAACTGACAACATTGCTCCAGACTCAGAAAAAGCAGCAGGAACATCAGTCATGATGCAGGAAAAATGCTCAATATATATTTTATCCCCATCAAAAGGGAAAAGTAAAATGATACAGACACATTTGTCAAGAGCAACCTGGAATGATATGAAATTAAATACAGATCTTTCTTAAACAGCAGCTCCAAATAATTTACCGCTTCAACTTTTGTAAATTTGTGCCAAAAAGTCTCCTGAGCCCTCATGGCTGATGCACCAGGCATGGACTGGTGTGATAATCATGAAGGCCTTGGGAAACCCATCCCTGCAAGGGTGATGTTTCAGTCCAAGGATGGAGAAGTCAGGAAGCAGGATTAACAACCAGCAGAAAAGAGCTCTCACCTCTTCCCAGGGGGCTTCGTGCTGGAGAAAGGGAGCAGTGGTCAAAAAGACTTGAGGAAAGCAGACAGAAATGGGGGTGGCAGGTACTGATAACAACCCGACTGACCCATCTCAAACAGATCTGAACATAAAGCAGCTCCACTGGCTTCAACACCAAGCAGACTTCCACCTCACGCCCTGTATTATTTCTGGCAGTAACTGGGAAGGAAACAGGAAAATCAGAGCTCTGTGACTCAAGTCTGGCAGACTAAACACAGAAAACAACAACTTGACAACACAGAATGGAGAGAAGCAGCCAGCACAGATTTTAACTGAGGTGTCAAAATATGCCTTAGAAAAATGAGTTGCTCCAAAGACAGCCACCTCGATGGCAGAGAGACATCCCCAGGCTCCTGCACTGCACTCTGGCTTATCAAGGCAAGGGGGATGGAAAAATGTGGGCTCTCCAGGAGGAAAAGTGATGGCACTGCCTCTGTACTCTGCAAATGACAACAGCTACGGGCACCTGGAGCCTTCTGCCACGGCTGAGGCAGGTCTGGAGAAGATTCCAGGAGTAACTGAGGGGCCTGAAGACATAGGTACAGTGCAAGGCTGGGGGAAGGTAGAGAGGTGACTGCTCAGGAACAACCTGGCCTCCTTCAGAGAGGGAAGGAGATGCCAAGCAGGTGCTTCAGAGGGAGCAGACCATTCCAGCACTGCTGGAAATCAACACTATGCAGACTCAGAGAAAGGACAAAGTGCTTTTTTTTTTTTTTTTCCTGAGCAGCATGGACAATAATCATTGCACTAAACTAACAGCAGTGGGTTCTCAAGCCTCACTACCTTTTTATCCCTGCACTAGATGGTTTTTCTAAAAGATGTGTTCCAGCAAGGATTAATTCCGAAAATGACTAAAACCAGTGATCCCCAGAGCAGTGAGCTGCTGCAATCCCACATCCCCGTGTCCCAGCGTGGGCCCCAGGGTGGCTTGTGCAAGGACAAGGAAAGAGGGCTGGAAAGCAAGCTCTCTGCTGAGCAGGCACTTGTTCCAGCTCTAACATGGCTCCTTTTCAACCTGGTGTATCAGGGGAGCACGGAGAGACTGGCACAGGGAGGGCACTGACAGCATGATCCAGCACACTGGAGAATTGTTTGCTTTTGTTGTTTTTTTTTTTAAATTAAATATAGAATACTTAACAATTCACCCGAAACCTCCACAGGAAAAGTAATCTACCAACAACATAAAGCATGTGCAGCTAAAAGTGGCTGAGAGTTTCTAAATGAAGCCATCGGTGACTGTAGATCTTCATTAACCACCATGCTTCCCATCCATTGCATCCTATTTCAGTTATAACACAACTGATAGCCCAATAAAGAAATAATCCTTTCCTGAATTAACAGAGAGGCTACAAGCCCAAATGTGGATATTTTTAATGCTTTATCGTTGTAATTGTAACAGATGAGCTTCAGCTTTGCCACACAACTGTAGCTTTTGGCATCTATTTACTTGTATTAAAAACTTGTCCTTTCCAAAAATATTATACAATATTAATTTGTAACAGCTAGGACAAGAAGGATGCCATAACAGAGTTAATAATGTTATATACTTGAAGGCATCTTACAACACCAACAATCAGGCAGCACACCAGGAGATTATTTGCCATAACATCAAGGTAAACTCACAAATACCAAACTCTGACTTGCTGTGACTTCCCCACACCACTTGAAACAAGAAATTTCTACCCTGACCCAGCCTAACTGAGCTGCCAGGCTGTCCCAGCCAGGACAAAAGCACTCATCTTCAGTGACACCTTTTTCCTACCCTGACCTTGCCCGGGGCACAACTGGGGCAACTGAGGCAGAGGAGCAGAGCCTTGTCTGGGGTCACTGTAAGAGCTGCCACAGGGACAAGGACAAAAAGAAAGGAATTTCCTAAATGCAGTTATGGCCTTTAATTTATCCCTGGGAAAACGCTGGGTTTAGGAGCAGAAGGAGGGGTGCATTGCCTTAACCCCCCCTAGTCCAGCCCAAAGCAAGTTGCTGGGGCACCTCCAGAGCAGCACAATTCTGCTCCATCACCCCCAAGCCCTGCTCCTCTTCTGCCATCAAAAGGATTTTTGATCCTTCCTTTTGAGGGCCAGCTTTGAGCAAGGAGAGGGAGAGGAGAGCAGGTTTTCCAGCTGAAGTTTGCCAGACTGCATTTTTCACAAACCCCAGGCTATGTAATGATACCTAAGCACAAAACAGCCACAAAGTAGAGTTCTTCTTTCACTATGGTCCCATACCTACTGCACAGCCCAAGCCCTGAGCTTTGGCTGCTGAGAGCAAAAGCTAGAGCCAGGATCCACAAATACAGGGAATGATACAGCCCAAGGGATGCTTCAGATGGACTTCAGAGGAGTGACACCAATGACACTGCTATATTTAATCCTCTAAAAGCAAAAACCACGACCAAGTCTCCCTGGGGCAATTTTTTAGGGGGGAAGTAGAGAAACTCAGCGCACCAGAAGAGATTTTTTACACTCACTCAACCAATTTTTAAAATATTGCTCAAATATGGTGATTCCACAGCCAAACTCTCCTAGGTACCCCCCCTGCCTGCATGGGGACCACAGGCTGTGGTGTCACAAGCAGCCACGCTCCATGCAGGCTTTGGGGCTCCTCCAGATCAGTCCAACACTCTTTCCTTTTTTTTGTGTGTGTGTATTTCAGCAAAAAACTTCTACCATATCAAATCTTCTTTACCCTCCATAGCCTGTGTTAGATTCAGCAGATATCTAACATTTCAAACACGTAAATGCTTCCTAACTCATGGTTCAACCACCTGAAGCCAGGGGAAATTCTGGCTCTAAATTAATTGTCTGATGACCCTTTTTTTTTTTTTTTTTTTTTAATTTTTAACACCCACTTCATCTGTTGATAACAAAAGGCTCAAGGCATCCCCAGGCTGTGCTACCAGGGCTTGGCGGGTCCTGAGGAATAAACTCTTCCCTGAGAGTTTGTTGTCACTCTTGAGGAACAAGCTCTTCCCTGGGAGTTTTTTGTCACTCTAAGGGCAGCCAGCTCATAAAAGTTTGGAAAAACAAACCAGGCTGAGGATGTGCTCTCTGGTTCACTGTACCACAGCCACGTTCTGCTCTGAGCAAACAGCTGGGTCACAAGGAGCCGGGCTGCGGACGCAGGGTGGGACCTTGGAAAAGTCCTTTTTCATCATTCCAACACTGCTCATAGAGATTCTTGAGAGCAGAACCAGCAGCTCCAGGTCTGCTGCTGTCCTGACTGCTTTTGAGGGATTTACAGGAGGTCTCATCTCTGAAGAGAGCAGTGGCACTCGTGCCACACGGTGATGGGGAGCGGGCTGGGGTTCCCCAGGTGGTAACAACTCAGCAGGGAAGAAGCAGGGTGGAAAATTCCCTTCTCTTCACTGGGTTAGTTTATATTTAGCTCTCCGGGGAGCAGATGTGCTGGAGGAGCTGTTGTTTTGGTGATATTTTTGTACAGCCCCTCGGGGTACCCTGCAATGTGCTGGGGGAGGCTGCCAAGAGCTGGCTCTTGCCACCTCCTCAGACCAGGCACATGAAACCTCCCAGAGTCACAGCCCTCTGCTACCCATCAGACACCAGCGTTGGTTTTTGGTTTTTTTTTGTTGTTGTTGTTCTGTTTCCCTGAGTCAGCAGGTTTGCTTCCTCTTCCTCCTCCTTCCCATTTTGGGAGAGAAAGAAGAAAAAACAAACAAGACAGCCACAGGAGCTATAGAGGAGCAACATCACCAGCTCCTCTGCTGGCCTGGTCCCTCACAGCCAGGGGAATAAACCATGGGCTTGTCTTTCTGGAGGTATTTTCAACTATTTCAACCCTAGTTTTGATGAGGGCAGACCTGATGCAAAGGCTCTGCTTGCCTCTCCCTCCCCTGGGATGTGGGAAGCAGAGCAGACCCCTTCCAGCTGAGCTCTCCAAAGAGCCCTGAGCATCTCTGGCTCCTTGCCCTGCCCCAGCCCGCTGGTGCAAAGTCTGCTCTGCCATAAATGAATGTTCATTAGAACTACTTCCCAGCAAAATCATTCTACCAACAGCATGATATGGGAGGGTCAAGAGAATAAAACCAAAATTGGCCCCTTCGACCTAGGGGGTCCCCTTTTCTACCTGGGATTTTACAAGGAAAGCACAAATTCCCTCCATCCCAATGGAGAGCAAGAAAAGAAACTGTACAACATCACAAGAAAGAAAGCAAAAAAAAAAAAAAAAGGAAGAACAGCCTCAAACCACACAGCTGTCACTTGAGAAATCAGAAGTCAACCAGTAACAATAAAACAGACAAATTGGATAAACCTCATCCCTCCTTCACACCCCTGCAGGACATGGTCCTTTGTGCCTGTTCTGCTCAGAAATACAGATGTTTCATCAAAAAGCTTCATGTCTCTTTTTGCCTAAGCCCTTGCTCAAAGTGAAGCAAACCTTTGATAGTAAAAAATAAAATTAATTACACACAATAAACTGAAGCAGATTCAGGGATTTACATTATTTACCTATTTGCATGTGTGCATATTTATGCACATGTATTTATTTATGCAGCTATCCATAACTGAAAATTAGCTGGCTCTGTCCCACAGTCTGCTTGATCTCCATATATAAGAATCTGGATCCCATCCACAGAAATCAATTATCTCCTGAATTGATTTGCTCTGATTTTCCATGCAAAGTTTTGGATTCAACATCCTGAGCTCTTACTGCTCTTCCTCCCCAAGCCCCATCTGCTTTGTATAACTGAAGATGTTCTTGGAGACCTTGGCCCTCTGCAGAACTGGAAGTCACAGAAGTTTCCCCTCCTTCCTCCAGGTTTAACCTGGATGTGAGAAGGTCTGGATCCAGGGATTCAGCTGTGGATTCACACGTGGCCGTGCTCCATGAGGAGTCCTGCCCTCCTTTGAAGTGGAGAGAAGGAAACAATTCCACAGCACAAAGTTTTGGTTGGGTTTCTTTCTGCTCGAGTTTTTCCTCCCACTTTTGAAAGAGGCTGTGTCCTTCCCCAGGAAAAATGCCTCCAACATAGGCTGAACAGCCCTAACCCTGCACCCCTCAGCTGGGTCTAACACACCCACCACCACAAGCATCCTCAGGCTCTGGAAGACTTTTAAAACCAAAGAAATAAATCAGAAGCTTTCTTCAAACCTACAGTGAGCCACAACTGCTCTGAAATTCAGGGTTTTTTTTCTTACCATCACTCTAATTAATCTGCTTCGTGACCCGCCCCAAATATTTTCTCTAGAAACATTATCAACACTGTTTGGAGGCTTCTTTTATTTCTTTTTTTTTTTCCCAGCCCTCAGCCAAGCCCTGGTAAATATTTCTGCCTGCATCAGAGGCAGGCTGGGGGAATCTGTTCTTTGTGATCATGGGAGGGAAGGCAGCAGCAGCAGCTGCCTGGCAGAGCCACCCAGTATTGGAGAGAGATGGGCAGAGACACCCACAACCCTCCCTCGTTTTTTGCAGCATTATCAGAAGATGCTGCTACCCACCTCCACAATCTGCAAGCAGGTTTGGTGGGTTTTTTTTTTTTGGGTTGTTTTTAATCCGTTAAAATAGCCTTTTACTGCAGTTCGAGGCTTCAAAAGGAAAATATGCACATCTGGTTTCAATCGCCAGCTGAAGTTTGGTCTATCAGCCTATTTCATAACAAATTATGCTTACTTTTCACTCCAGAGGATTTCCTAAGGAGGTGGAGGGGAGGGGGGATGAAGGGGGTGTGCTGCCAAGGTACACCAGCATCTGTGGAGACCACACGGCAGAGAGAGACAGAGGCACGACCCCGGGGGAAAACCTTATCGAGGGGAAAAAAAAACCTTTATTGATCAAACCTTTGTGTACATCTTGAGGTGAAACCTTCCCGAACCGGGTAATTTGAACCACCTGACGGCAACGAGTGGAGGGAGGAGACTCAAAAGTCTTCCCAGGAGGACTCTTGCTTGCCGGGGTACTTTGCACAGTGAGAAGTTTCACGGGAAATTTCCCCCCCCCAGCCCCCCGGGGGTCCTCACTCAGCACCATGAGCCATGCCAGGCGTGAAACCCTGACAGGGGCACCCCGGGTACCATGTGTGACAGTCCCAGACGGGCTGGAAAGCATCTCTGCAGGGGATGCTCAGCCGCATCCACTGCTCCCCCGGGCTCCAGCCCTCAAAACCCCGGGGAGTTTTGTACCGACCACGCCGAACATCCAAGTTTCAGCCCCGTCAAACATCACTCCCGGCCCGGAGGCAGGGGAGGAAAGCACGTGTTGATCCATTCGGAGGAAGAAATTAGAGGCAAGGGGCAGAGGAATCTGAGAGGGGGAGAAGAAAGCTCGCTCACCCCGCACGCTAAACTTTTGGGCAGACGACCCGAATCCATCCTCAAGTGGTTTTTGTCCCGGGATAAGAGCTCAGCATCCCCGCACACAGCCCAAGACCCATCCCGGCTGCACCTCCGGACCTTGGCAGCGGCTCCTCCGCCGCCGAACCGAGCCCCGGCACCGCTCCCAGCGGCACCAAGGCAGAACCCCGAGGTGTCTGTGTGTGTGTGTGTGTGTGTGTGTGTGTGCCAGCTTTTGGGGGGATGCCAGCCTTGGGTGGGGGGGGAAGGGGTGCTGGGGAGCCTTTCAGAGGATGCCAACCTTCCGGGGGGCGGGGAGGGGGGATGCCAGCTTTCCATGCTTGGGGGGGATAAACCAGCCTTCCATGGGGGATACGCCAGACTTCGGGGGGATGCAGCCTTGGCCGGGAAGAGATGCCAGCCTGCCGGG
>JAAWXA010000001.1:80247969-80275469 GCA_038090715.1 Florisuga fusca
AGGAGGAGGAGGAGGAGGAGGAGGCGGCACCCAACATCCAACATCCAACCCCGAGCTGAGCGGGCATCCCCAGGGTTCGACATAGTACAGAAAAGGGCGAAAGGGGGGGAATAATAAATTAAAAAAAAAAAAAAAAAAAAAAAAAAGCCTCGAATCTGGGCACACGGGTGTTGGCTGAGGGAGCTCCAAGGGGCAGGACCCGCTCCTCCTGCCACGGCTCCTCCTTCCCCAGCCCGAGGGTGACTCCTGGTGGCATGTCCACCTGCCCCGGGTATTCCTGAAGTGTTAAATAGGTACTGACAGACGCTGTGCTGGTGGGATTCGGGAGGAAAAAAAAAATTAAAAAAAAAAAATCCACTTCTTCGTTTTCCTCCGTTTTGCCCCTGTTTATTTGGTGAAGGGACATTCGGTGGGACACAGGCTGAGCTGCATGCTGCCAGGCTGAAGGTGGCCAGGGGTCCCCTGTGGTGTTTCAAAGTCACATCTGTGTGGCTTCATCTAAGGAAAGAAAGGCCACGGAGCTGGGGAAGGGTCTGGAGGACAAATCTGCTGAGGAACCTGGGGTTGTTCAGCCTGGAGGAAAGGAGGGTGAGGGGAGACCTTCATGCTCACTACAACTACCTCAAAGGAGGTTGGGTGGTCTCTTCTTCCAAGTAACAAGAGATAGAACAGGAGGAAATGCTCTCAAGTAGAGCCCAGAGAGGTTTAGAATAGATATTAGGAACAATTTCTTCACCAGAAAGGTTGTCAAGCCCTGGCCCAAGCTGCCCAGGGCAGTGGTGGAATCCCCATCCCTGGAGGGATCTCAGAGCTGTGGAGATGCTGAGGGACATGGGGTGGTGGTGGCCTTGGCAGTGCTGGGTTAGTGGCTGGACTTGATGCTCTTAAAGGCCTTTTCCAACCTAAAGGACTCATGTTTCTGTGGGAGATGGCCTTTAGAAGTAATCTGCTCTAACAATAACATTTTCCCTCCGTCCATCCGAGCTGTGCCCAGCACGTGGGGTTCTTCTGAGGGCAAGCATAATCAGTGAACAGGGAAACTCCACAGCAGCTGAAAAGAAGATTTAGAACTCGTTACCCAATGGAGCCTAAACATTAATTTTGAACACGCACAGGCAGACAACACAGATGTCATCAGGAATGAATCTGGGGCTTCAGAACCTCCATTTGATCCTCCTGGCTGGGTGGCCAGGCAGGCTGCTGGGGACAGCAAGTGAGAACAAGTCAAGGAATGTGCCTACTGAACAGCACTCAAGGCTTTAGCTGCAGAAGTCAACAGACTTTGGGTGTCCTGCCCTGCTCACATGGCCCAAGATCCCAAATCAATGTAGAGGGACCCTCTTGGCTGGTGTGAAACATAATAAAGAAGAAAGGAGGTGAGTAAGAAGAAGTAGATGGAGCAAATGTAACCAGGGACCAGCTTCTGCCAAAGGAGCAAGGGCTGATCTCAACATCACTGGCTCCAGGACACATGAAATGAGGCAGGAGTGGCTGGGATGAGCAGGATGAAGGGCTTGATGATGTGGAGGGACATTTGCATCAAGCTCCTCCATCCCGCTCAGTATTTGCTTTTCTTACAACGTGCTGAGACTTGTGACAGCAAAACCCTTGCAAACATCTTTTTCAGAACTTTGGGAATCGAGTTTCAAAATGTTTTATTCTAGATTGCCAATGGAATATTTTGGGAATAAAGCTTGCAGTGGAACAGAATCCATTCCCGTGGCAGGTTTGTGCAGTGCAGGATTTGTTCCCAGAACCAAGTGATTTTTTTGTCAGCATATTCTCCCTCTCATCCTCAGTGCTTTCAGACAGAGGAGCTGAACATGAAGTGTGTGTGAAACCTCATGACTGAAGCATAAACCTGTTTCCTACAGATGGTATTTTCAGTAATGTTGGTGCCTGTAGAGACTGGCCCGGGGACGATGCGGCGGATCTTTGTCAAAAGGGGAAAAGATGGAAATAATTTGCAGGCTTTAGAGAGCTGGCCCCCAGAGTCGAGTCACTACAGACAGAAAACTCATTCAGTTCAGTTCTGAGCTGATTGAATTTGTTGTTTTGTCTTGGGTGTCAGCACCTTTGCTACCCACCAGGAGCCTTCCTGATGGAGATGGAAACTCTGTGGGTAGGAAAAAAGCAAACGATCCCCACGGTCCTTCTGCAATGACACTGGGGTCCAAGCCATGGAAACATTCAGCTGTAGCAGAGCTCAGCCCTGTGGGTAGGCACAGTTTCCTCCCCTCCCAGTGCACAGGATTCAGCTGCTCAGTTACAACCTGCTTTTGGCACAGCCTTTCTAATCCTTCACTGTTTGTTGTTACTCAAACCACCCGTGCCGCGGTTGTGAATAATTTCAGCAGTGTCCTTCTCCTGGTGACCCTACAGCTCTGCACTGTCCCCAGCACCTCAGCACTCCTGGTTATTTATGGTTTTATCCTTCTGCTTCTCCTGCCAGGCAAGGAGCACAGGCAAAGGACTGGCTCAAGGCCAAGGAGAGAGTCAGAGCGTCCCAGTCCCCGGAGGATGTGCTGGGCACCTCGTACTCACAGGGACATTCTGGCTCCACTGAAGGTCTCCAGCAGCACAAAAGGGAGATCAGTTTCAGAAGCCACACTCCAGTTTCAGGGGAAATCCTCAATTTCACAGAACCTAACAGCAAGCAGACATACTTTTTAACAAACGTTTCATATCCAGGGGACAAGCACGTCTCTGTAACATGATCAACATGTTCTAGGCCAGAGAGCATCTGAATCAAAGAGACCTGATACCCTAAACAAGTCATTGCAGAGGGCTGTAATGAGCAGCAGTTCTTACTACATCTGGGGTTGGATGGGATTTGCACCAAACCTAAAAATCCTTCTTTTATTTCACAGGGTATTTGCTGCAGACACCCAAGAGCTTTGTGTTTCAGCTCCTGCTTTGCTTGCTGCCTCCTTCCCTCCCTCCCTGCCTTGGCAGAGGGCATGGCTGCTGAGCTGTGGGCCACTCCAGGTGACATGCAATGGAAACAGGTGACTGATAAAAATAAAAATAAAAAATAAATGGACCATGAAATGCACATGGGAACCCTCCTCTCACACGCTAATCACTCTGTCAGCCAGGTTTGCCTCTGAATGGGTTTAAGGTAAGCCAAGAGTTTGTTGTCCATCACTCATAAAACCCCAGGCAGCACCCTGAGGATAAGCAGAAATGCACCAGCCATGGAGTTCAGGTGCCCCAGGGTAGGGCAGCAGCCTGTGAAGCTAATTATGGGGGCGAAAGAGCCCATATTCTTCTCCTCAAAATACCAAAATGTGTTTTTTTAGGGGAAGCATTAGAGGAAAGCTAACCAGCAAACCTTACCCTGCCTTTTCCTGGTCAGTGCTGCGGGCTGGGTGCAGGTTTCTCCCACCAGGCATGCACATCTCTGTGCTGGCAGTGAGAGGTTTCAGTTCCCAGCCCTATCAGCACTTCAGATTACTCAATAAGTGCACGTTCTTCCCATCTCTGCTTGACACGTGAGACAGTCCATGAAGACTTGGCTGCTGGAGTAACTGTGCCGAGGTTCAGTTCATTTCTGTTCCCTGGCTGGTGGTTAGGAGCTCTGGCTCTCCAGCACAGGCTTATGCACTTGTGATTAGCCAGAATTTATATGCTACCTTGCAGCTGCATCGTTTGTTTGCCTGCCAGCACTCCATTTAACTTCCAGTAACCTAGAAATGGGCTCATTTCAAGCTATACTGTTACCTAACAAATGGAAATTAAGCCCCCGTTTGGCTTTTACCTTACTCGTGTCAAAGAAAACACCTTGGTGCTCCTTTTCCTCCTCTGTTTTAAGGCTGTAACACCTCCTCCCTTTTCAATGAAAGCCCAAGGTGTCCATTAATTGTTCAGGGTCAGCTCGTGCTCAACATCCTTCCTTGCCCCCCATCCCACCCATCCAGCCCAGGGGGGTACCACCACCCCACAGGGCAGCCCTCCCCTGCTCTCAGCCCAGGAGAGGCAGTGAGGGATGGGAGGGCAAAGGCAGGTCTGTTGATTTTCTATGTGCTCTCCACATATTTTACAGGAGACAATTCAATCTGTTCAAATGCTTCGAGGGCACATAAAATAAAGCAGTTATTGTTGCAGCAAGTCATGTTCTTTACCTTTCAGTGTGCCAAGATTAGGGAAGTGATCCCAGTGCCAAAACACTGAAAATTTTGCTGTGTGCTGCTAAATACCATACTTCAAGATTTTGTCTGGTATGAAGAACATAAATTTTGGCAGTCTTTTACCAGACACCCTGGAACACAGTAGAATGGACATAGCAGGATATATATAGGCAGATTTTTCTTACAATGGCTCCAGTGCTGCCAGTGCATTCCTGGAACGTGGAAATACATGAAAGTCAGTGTCAGTGATGAAGAAAAGCTTGCTGGGCCTAATGGACCAGAAAAGCTTTTCAAGAACTCATCCTCACATAAAAATAACTCCAAAGAAGCTGCCAGGAGAGGTGTCAGCCCAGCTTTGTAGCTTCAGTCATCTATCTGGCTTGCACACGTGGCTTTGCCTTGGACACCTGGACACAAACCCCAGTGGCTCCAAGTGAGGCTTAACCAGCCTGGTTGCCTGATAGAGCCACCCTGATGTTTGAAAGAAAACACTTCTTGTCCCTTGATGTTTGAAACAACAAGTTTATTGTCACCTGCAAATGTGTTTGACAAGGCATAAAGAAAACTCCATTTCCTGCCTTTCAAGCAATAGTAGTATTGTAAATGTAAAAAAAAAAGGAAAAAGGCAGGCAAAGAAATGAAGGAAAAGGATCACACTCAGAAGTTGTTTTTTTTTAAACTTTAGACAAGGGGAACTTAAAAAAAACTTCTAAAAGGGGGAAAAGGAATTGATAGTTACACTTTCAATTCTTCTGGATTTATGCAGCTAAAATCTCTCCCCAGACACTGAGTGGGAAACACAAGGTCACTGCAGGCTCTTCAGACATGACTATCTAGCAAATGAATAATGAAGGAGGCATATGTCACATGCTAGTGAGAGTGTAACATCACACCTTTATCTATTTATGAGATCACTGAAAATCACTGACAAAGCCTGCACACACTCAGGCAAGTGAGATTTTCCAAAGCACTCAACAGTCCCTCCGTGGGACAAGACCTGAGTGGAGGCAGAACTATGCTGAGCCTGGGAACCTCTGCACATCTGCATCTAAAGCACTCACTGGTCCTTTTTCCTGCAAGTGCTATGGCTTTTATATTCATTTCTCTCCTTAGCAGCTACATTCGTTTTCACCTAAGAAAAAAAAGAAGAGATTCAGCACTCACACTGCAAATGCCTGTTCCCTGTTACACTGCCCAACAAAAAAAAAAGAGATTTTTGCTTTGTGGAATACCTTTACCTTTCTTGTTGGCTGATACCAATACAGGAATTAAATACAGGATAATCTGTGTCTTCCAAACACAAATATCACTCAGTTATATTAGTCTCAGTATTAAGAAATGTTTTCTTTCTCCCTCATTTACAAACCTGCAGCTTCCCTAAAACAAGTGAGGTTGTAGCAAGGACAAAATTTATGGGCAAGTTATGCAAAGCTGAAATGTTTCTAGGGCAATGTTTTATAGTCCCTTAGAGTTCCATGCATAATATTTTACTGTGTACTCAAAGAGCAGTTATTTACACACGTGTCTGAGGTTTTCTGTCAGGTTTAAAGTTCAGACTTTTCTCAACTAATCTAATTTGTCCAAGATGGATGGCCTCACTTTTTTCCTTTGGAAAACCAATGCTGTTACACTGTTCCCAATTCTTCCTCCAAAGCAAAACTTGGGTGTTGGCAGCTCCTCCAGAATTTCAAATCCTGCCAGACAGAAATCATAATTAGATGGAAGTTATTTTATTCTCCTCTTGGATAACCCTTTGCAAACCATTCTTTATTTGCCTTGCAAGTCAGTTATTCTGGAAGTTTATAGGACTGTATTGTTACACTGCACCCCTGTTTTAGCAGTTGAAACCCTTCAATGGACAATAAAAATCTTAGCTGGCTGACTCACAGACATTAATGGCAGAAAAGATGAGAACTTGCCAGGAATTTTAGTTCCCCAGAAGGGGTGGTTGGTTTAGGTCCACACTGAGTTTCAGCAACCACCATGTAAAAAACACCCTTCCCAGTGGATCAGAAAGGTCACTTGGTCACAGATTTGGGTTCCCCTTAAAAATGGGTAAGAAAATGGATTTCAAAGCAGATGGGTGAGAACTGGATCAGGTAGTGAAGGACCAGAAGAGAACAAGTGCCACCTGGGTACTGAGCCCCCTCCTTTCCCTACCCTGAAATCCTCCTCCTCCAGTCCAACAAATCCTGTCCTCCCCTTGGCACTGGCAAACCCAGAAGCTGCAATTCCTGAGGGAAGCAGAGGGCAGAGGGGCTGAGGCACTGATGAATTCTCCTTTACCTTCTCCAGTTCTGATCTGAGAAAGTCAAGAAGCTAACACAGACATTAAGATTTACTCATCCCATCTTTCAACAACCCCCCAAGCCAGGCAATGGTTCTGTCAGCTGCTTACCTTCCCTGAACTCATTCAACAGCTCCTCCTTGGTCCAGTTGCAGGAGGTTATGAGGAAAAAGCCCTCTGGTTTCAGTGTGCTGCAGAGAGACCTCACGTACTGCTGCCTCTTCCCCACTGCATCCTCTGGGTTGAGGCTGATGGCATCAAAAGTCCCCTTGTCAATGCAGATCTCAAATCCTGACAGCTCAGGGGAGGGAGCCAGGAAGTCTTCTACCTAAACCAGAAGCCTACAACTGTGAAAACAATCTTAAAACAAACTAATAGTTGAAAAGGAAAAGCCTCAAACCTGACAATAGGTGTAACCCAGGGGTTTTTCACACTTTCCCTCTCATCTTCTTTCTTCTCTGCATATTTCATGGTGATCCCTGTGCTGCAAAGCCCACGGATACACCTATCCATCTAAAGCTCAAACTAACACACTCCTGAAGTCATTATTTGTACTTTGATCCCTGGTTTCCCAGCTGCTGGATGCTGGGCTCTGCCTGACACAAAGAGATCCCAACCACCCTACAAAAACTTCCCCCAGGTACAGAGCTGGAGGAGAGCACAGGGCAGCAGAGAGAGGACTCACAATGAAAAGCAGTCACAGGATGGCTGAGGTCAGAAGGGACCTCTGGAGGTCACCTGGTCCTACCCCCTGCTCCAGCAGGGCCTCTCAAACTTCCTGCCACACAGCTACTGGTAAGGATTCTGTCCCTTCAAGATTTCATCCTTTATTTCAAACCTGGGGGCCAGATATGTAGGAGGAAAAAATACAGAACTTGCCAAGTGGCAAACCACTGTTCTGCTCCCTGTCAGCAGCAGGGAAATCTTTTTAGCCCTCATGACTGTTCAGAAAATAGAAAATAGAAAGAAGAAAAATAGAAAGAAACAGAAAATAGACCAAAAATCTTCTTGTAAGTACAGATCTATTTGGGTAGGAGTTGTCTCTCAGATGAATGTCAAATGAGGTTCTGAATGTCACACACCCAGCACATCTGAACATCCTGTGTCATTCAGCCTGGGGTTTAACTGCTTTCTGTTTCCTCAGACAACCTTTTCTTAAAGCTTACCTTGAGTTTAATGTTAGACATCCCTTCTTTCTCTCTTACTTTTTCTGCAAGTTGTATTGCTGAAGGAGAATAATCAATCCCAGTGAGACTGGTGTAGCCAGACTTTGCCTAGGCAGAAGCAGAGAGTCTGAATCAGTGTGCTAGCCAGTCAGTCTGTTACCCAGCAAGTGTATTCCTCATCTGTAATCCAGCTGATCTCTCCTCTCCTCATGAACCCACATGCTTTTACTCATTTTTACTCCTTTTACCATTAAAGGAGTTAAATATCTGGGGGGGTGATCTGAAATAACTCCACTATGGCCACTGCCTCATTCAAAGAGCTGCTGACTGGAAGCTGGTTTATGCCCACAAGTGGGAAACTTCAGCAGAACTGTGAGGAGTAGATACCCCAGAGGGGAACAGGCTCTCTTATCTGCACCAAAAGTAACCTAGAAACCAGGGGGTTTCAGGGATGGGAAGATGTGCAATGCCAGATGCTTCCAAATAAGAGGAAAACCTCCCTGGCAGTTACATCATGGTTGAGATGGAGCAATTATTTGGTTTATAACCCAAACTGTAACTGCCAACCCACTTAATACATAATATTTACTAATCAAACCCATGGCAAACCCTTAAGTTTTTCTAATTATTGATGCTAAGGTCCCTTTGAATGCAATTATTTGCATGCCACCAGGTCTTTGCATCAGCAGTTCCCAGGCAGGTTCTGTACCACACAAGAGACTTTCTCTCAGTCTCCCCGTGCAGTGGGTGCCCATAACCCAGGCAGGGAGACCCCAGCAATCCCTTCCCAAAGCAGGAGGGCACCTCCCATCGTGGGCAGGTGGCAGAGGTGACATTTTTCACTCTGAGGTAGGAGCTGAAGTCACCAGATTTGGTTGTCAGAGCTGGGCTGGTTAGCTCCCAGCCCCCCAGGAAGAGTTATTGATCCTGCAGCAGGGAGAGGGGTTGGTTTGCAGGTTTTAACTCAGCATTAAGCAATCTCTGTCTCCTTCTCCCCAAAGGCTGAGGCCTCAGTGGAAGGGAAAACCAGGAGAAGTTTTTACAAGAGTTTTTCCCCAGCCCATGGCAGCTCAGTGCTACAGGCAGCTGTTGTGAATTGAAGCCTGATTTCAGCTGAGCACAAAGAGCACGTTGTCTGCACTGGATGAAGAGCAGCTTGTAGCTCAGGCTTCTGCCCACCTCCCTCCCCAGAGCAAACCAAGCTTCCTGAGATGCCTGAGCTGAAGAGTTGGGGGTGGAAGAGTAGTTTCCCACAACAGCTCCTCTGTTTGGAAAGGAAGAGCTTGAGTCACTTCAGGGAGTTCCCATTGACTCCTAGAGTCTCTGGGGCACAGAGGGAAAGTTTCAGGATAAACAACATGAAAGCTGCTAAACCTGCCTGGCCTGACCAGGCCTGACAAACATGACCTGGCTGTGTCCTGCAGCTGGACTCCTGTCCTGGAGGTGGGATTTAAAAGCTCTCTGCTGCAGCTGCTGCTGCTTGGGAAAAGCAGATTAAATAGCAGAAGGAATTGTCAGCACTGGTTGGGTTCCTGGTGCTGCCACCTGCACTTGGGGGGTGAATACTCTTCACTTCAGGGAAGTTTCTCAGCCCTCTTGGCTCCCATGATACTCAGGAATAAAATATAAAAAAAAAAAACCAAACCAGAGAAGGTCAGAGCTCTGTAAGGCAGCAACATCTCCTTAGAAAAGCTGGGATTTTGGGATGGCAAAGGAATCAGGTCATCAAAGCAGAGTCTGCAGGGGTTGGGCCCTGGCAAGAGGTCCCATTCCTGGAGCTGAGATCCTCAGAGCAACCAGAAAGGAGAGAGGAGCCTCCAGCCACATTCCTCTTGGAGCTTATGGATGGGCAGATCCCTGGACACAGGAAGAGGCTTCCCATGCAGGAGACACTGAGCAGCATGCTGGATGTTTTGCCTTCTCATGAGCCCAGTTCACACAGCAGCCTTTCTGATTTTTGTTTTATTTATTCCCTATTTTTCAGCTGTTCTGCCTCCTTTTGGGGCAATATTCCCTGCTGGAGCTGACAACACCTCCCTCAGACTCAGCTGCACTGAAGGGGAATTTTCTCCCTCCAGAAAGTTTTCTTACCACACCTGCCAAAAGAATCCTGACTTGATTTTCAAAGCCTCCAGCCTAACACAGACACCAGTTTTTTTTCCCATCCATCCACTGCTCAAGGGTGAGCCTGAATTATTTAGAACCAAAAAAGCAATGTCATTTTTGAGGCCACATCTTCAAATGGCAACTGGACTGAAAACCTCCTGCAGGAGAAACCAGAGCACTCTGAGGTGCTTCATGCCAGGGGGGAGGGTGCTCTGTTTAATAGTTTTAATAGTTTTTAATAGTCAGTTTAATAGTTTTTAAAAGCTAGCAGGCTGCTGCTCTCCCTTTACAGAATGCAAATCAATTCCAGCATAAAACTGAACCCTTGTAAATGAAGTTTTTCTCTTGGATGGTTCAGTGGTAAGAGCTGGCTGGCCTGGCATTTAACAACCACCATGAGGAGGCTTCAAAATCAACTTATCCTCATGAGATGAGCCATTCCTCCTCTTGGGATGACTTCCCTGCTACAAAGGCTTTAAACTCTCCTAAATCTAAATCCATAGTTTGAAAAATAAATTCCATTTTCAATCTGACTTTGAGCCCTTTCCACCCCTACATCAACTACTGGGGAATGCAGGAGAGAAACCTGACACTGGGGCAGCTCCTTTCTGTTAACTTCAAAAGTTAACAACTTTTAAAGTCATTTACATAAAAAAACCTGGGGTTTAACCAATTCCCATGTTGCTAATTGAGCTTTATTGTCAGACCTGAGCATGGAGAAAGGTTCTGGTTTGGCACAGAGGGGTGCTGTGTGTGTGACTCAACTCCATTTCCTTGCCAGCAGGTGCTTCCCACAAAAAATGGGAAAAAAATGCTTTTTTCAGTGGAGGAAAAGAGAAAAGTTAGGCTAAAACAAGGGCTAGTCAGGCTGACTGAAAGAAATACCATCAGTTTGGAAAGGTAGGGACACTCCAGGCAGCACCAGGGAAGCAGAAGTTTGAGCACCTGTAGTAAAATCATAGCACAACTCAGGCCTTCTGCTGCTGGGGCTGCACATCTAACACCCCAAAAGCTCTGCTGGAGGAAGGAGTGACACCCCAAAGCCCCCCAGTGATCCACTTGCCTTGGATCAGCAGCACTGAGATAATTCCCCTGACACTCTTAGGCCACAGGAAGTTATAAAACCAGAGGCACAGTGAGCAGGTGCTGCTGCTGCTGGGGAAAAAAAAAACCAAACAACCAACCCAAGGAAAGCAAGCAGCCCACTCTGGCAGTTTGGGGTTTGGTTGCTTGTTTCTTGTCTCTCAGCTCAGCCACTGCTGAGAACTCAAACCACTGCATCCCAAATGTGGGTTCTGGGCCCCCAAAACCCCCCAAACTTGGCAGGATACCAACCAATTCCACCAGGAAAAGACCATTCCCAGTCCCAATGTCAAGGAGAGAGCTGTCAAGGGGCACCTTTTGTTTTTCCAGCCATCTGATGACACGAGCCATACTTTCTTCTCCAAACCTAAGAAAAAGAAGGGCTGAGGTGACCAAGGCAGCCAAGACCTGTGAGAGGCACCACAGATCTGTTTCCTCACCCCCTCTCTTCCAGCTTCCACAAAATGCCTCTTCCTGAGGCCCCTGGGTAACAACCACCACAGCTCAGGTTCCACCTTTGCTTTGTTGGGAGCTAAAACTGAAACACAGCCTTAAAATTCCCCAAAACCACCAGCTCTGGGAGGTGAAACCCTTGAGATATTCCCAAGAGACAGCAACAAGGTGCTCAGTTAAACCCCAGCTCAGGGGCAAAATGCAGATTTATTACCAACCCCCAGAGCAGCTCCAAAATTCCCAGTCTGTGCTGGGACAGTCATCCAAAGGCCACTTGGAAACCTGGATTGCAGAGCTGGTGTCTTGTCTGCAGGGCTGGAACTCCCCAGCGACCCCCTGAGCAGCTGCTGGCTGTGTTTTGGCAACTCCTGCTTGGAAAAAAAAAAAAACGAAACCGAGGGCCCCGAGGTGGGTGGGATGTTTTTATTTACCAAACTTCCCCAGCGTCTCCGAGCTCTTGAAAAGCTTGCAGCTCTCTTTCATAGGCAGCATCCCAGCTAGAAGGCAAAGGGAGGGGGGGGGGAGGACAAGATGCTTCAATTAACAACGGGGAAGATTTAATTAACGTGAGGAGGGGAGGGGAAGGTGGGGATGCGTGTAGCAGAGCCACCTCGTGTGTCCCCGCGTATCTAAAGGGACAGATTCCCGGGCCACACGCTGCCCTCCAGGGTTCGGTCCCGGGGGGGGCTCAGGCTGAGGGTCTGGGGGGCCCGAAGCTCCCCGGGAGGAGCCGCTCCCCGCCCTGGGCCCTCCATACCCCCCGCTGCTGCCACTCACTGCTCTCTAGTGCCCAGCACCGAGGGGCTGAAGGGCTCCTCCCCGTTCCCCGGGACCGAACCCGAACCTGAACCCGCGGGGGACCCGGGGCCTTCCCCCGCCACCGCCATGCTGGGCCCGGAAGTCCCTCAGCACCATCGAGCTGAGCGCGCAGGGAGAGGCCGCCGCCGCCTCTCTAGCGCTTGGAGGACTCGGGCTCACTGCCCCGCGGAGCCCGGGAGTGGGGTCCGTCCCCTCAGATAACCCAAGAGGTTTTATAGTTTGTTGGGTTTGGGGTTTTTTTTTGTTTATTATACGCCACTGTCAGGGTTTGACACTGGCCTGGCAATTAAACTGAATACCAGCTGCTCTCTATTAATCCCCCTCTCCTCCCTGATAAGGAAAGGAGAGAGAATAAGGGAGAGAGACTGTGTGGGTTGGAAACTAAACTACACAACTTTAATGAAACAGTAATGATAAATAGGAAAAATTACTAAATATATACAAATATACAAGAAAAATTGATCCCAGGTTCCTCCCCCCTTTCCCCCAATAACTCTCAGGTCACCCCAGAGGCTGCAGGGCAGCCCTGGGAAAGTCCAGGCTGGAATCCTGGGATCAGGAGCAGTCAGGAGCTGGAGGCAGGAACACACAGATTCAGGCTGGGATGGATCAGGAGCACAGGCAGAGGAAGGGATGGAATCCTCCCAGGATGCTGAAGCAAACAGGGACAGGCAAAGGAAGGGCAGGAAGAAGGGTCAGGAAGGGTCTTTGACCCTTGTGATCCCTCAAATTTATACTGAGTATGAGGTGTATGGGATGGAATACTCTGTTTGGTCAATTCTGGCATCTATCTTGTCTGGGGTAGGGGTTCAGGTGGGACCTCTTTACCCTTCTGGAGGTAAAATGTTCCTCAGAGCTGAGCAGTGTCCCTGGCTCTGCACACCAGGCTCTGGCAGTAACTATAAACACCCAGTGTGATCAGTCCCAGGAGCAGACACTGTCTGAGAAACTTGCTGTTCATTTCAGCAAGTGCAGCTACTGACAAGAAACTGAGCTGAAAGCAGAAGTACAAACCAGAACATCACCTTTATCCTGGCCCAGACCAGGACACCTTAATACAGAATTTCTACCAGCCGTGTGAGAGAGGGGGATTCCTGTACCAAATATCCTTACAGATAAGCCTAATGCTTAGGACTCTGAGCAGTTTTAGGGAATGCCACAAAAGGAANCCTCCTCCTCCTCCCGGGGGGCGGGACGGGACGGGACTCCCCTCACCGCCCCCCCCTCTCCCACAGCCGCCGGGCAGGCCCAGGCTGGGGGGTGAGGGCCCCGCTCGGCCCCTCGCTGTCTGAGGGGAATGAGACGCCTCGGGGCAGTTAAGCCCTTTATTTCTTTTTTTTTTTTTAAATTATTTTTAATTAAAAAAAAAATTCGGGGCTCCCACGGGTGCTCTGGTCAGAGCCCCCGTTTAGGTGACGAAGCAGGGGTAGGGGTGGGGGTGTGTGTCTGTCTGTCTGTGTGTGTGTCCGAATTCCCGCTGTTCTGTTGGCAAATTCCTCCTCCGAGTTTATTTCTGCCCCGGGAAAAGGTGCGTGACCCCCCTGAGGCCCAAACCGCCTCATTTCCTTCTCCTCTTCTTCCTCCTCTCGGGGGGGATGGGGGATAAAAGGCTTTTCGAGTTGTCTTTTGAGTGTTGTGCAGGGTCCGGCCCAGTCTCCGTGGTGTGAATCCGAGGGAGCCCCTGGGGGTGTGAACTCACTTCCCCTCAGTTTGGAGGCTCCGGGTCGTGCCTCCTCCTCTTCCCCCTCCTTCCCCATCTCCCTGTGACCCGGGACTGGAGGCTGAGGGTGCCTGTACCTTATCTCTGACTTGTACAAATGGGGATTTACCTATGGAGCTGTCAGTGGAATTTTACTTTTGGATAATTTGTTCCCTAAGTGTCACAAAAAGATGTTGGTGAATCAGCTGCTCTTCACCTGCTGCAGCACAGATAGGGATTTAAAGCTAAATATTTGCTTTTCTTCTTCTGTTTAATGCTCAGAAAGTTACAGTAAAGGGATATCTGTAACAGATGTTTCCCCACTTTTAGCATTTATTTTTTTTTTCCCTCTTTAAAATTGTAGGAAGGATTTCTGCTGGGAGAGGTGAGACAAGAAGAGACCTGTAGCATCAGTGATTCCCAGATCAGCAACACTGAGTTCCTCCAAGTGATTGGTAAGTAACAGACCCTTCAGAAGCACTCCTCAGGTTTTCAGTACAACACTTCAGGAAGAATTAGTCACTTGTGAGAGCAACACGTGGTGGCCCAGTCATTCAGAACCACATTTGCCTCAGTTTTTGTGTGTTGGTAGCTGAGCTGTGAGGAGAAAAAACATAAGGAATTTTTGGGTGGGGGTTTGTTTTGTTTTGTTTTTCATTTGTGGAAGAAAAGGTTGTTCATGAAAGACATTTATCTGCATGTCATGATGGAGAAATTATCTGTTTGGGCTTTTGGCCTTGCTTGATGTGGTTCTCTAAATACAAAAATTCAAAATAAAATCAATTGCATTACTTGATTGATTAATCCTGAAAGGATAAGTAAATCCAGGAGAGGTTTGGGATGGATGGTTGGTGATTGGTGACATCCTGAGCTGTCCCAGCAAGATTTGCTGAGGAATATTTGCCCAGATGAACACAATTTGGTTTTGTTGTGAAAGAAGATCTGAGCTCTTGCAGTGAAGTGTTGCTGGGCAAAGCAGGCACTGCTGTAGACAAAGAAGCTGTTACATGGTTGTAACTCTTCAGATTTAGAGGAAAACAGAAATCTCTGAAAGAAAATGCCTTTTTTGTATATAACATGAAGTTAAAAAAACATTTAAACCTTTCCACAACCCAATTGTGTGCATATCTGGGTTGTAAATAAAAAATAATAAAAAAAAAAAGGAACAGGGATAAGATTTTGTTTGTGTGTATCAAAGGATTGCATCAGGGAAGGCAGCTGCTAGCTCTCTCTGTTTGGACAAAACCAGAGCTGAGAGTTCAGTGGCAGCTGCTCTGGGTGTTGGTGACAGGTAGCAGTGTCACACCACCAGCTGCAGCCCCAGCCTGCTTTCCTGAACCAAGTGTTTGTGGGGTTAGAAATTCCTCCCTCTTTAGATAACTCTCTCACCACATCCCTGCTTACAGGCAGTTCCTGCAAAGGGAAATCAACCTCCCTCTGAAAATTTTCTGGATTATTTTTTTTTTGCTTTGTTCACCCCATTTTTATTGCCACATTTATTCATTGCCATGAACTCCTGAACTCCTCTTCCAGCCCATCAGCTGAGAGTGACAGTTTTGTGGCAGATGAGTTGTAACTTCTGATTCTGCAGCCTCAAAGCTTCCTGGTGCTGTCTGAGTGTGTGTGTGTGTATTATACCTGTGTGTCTGAAGAGAGAACAAGTCCCTCTGTAAAACTCCCAGTTGGAAGGGGAATTGCCTCATCCCCTCCCAGCAGTGGGCTTGTTGCTTCCTGGCTTTCAGAAGGCAGAGTCTGTGTAGCAACAGGGTCACCCAAGAATCAAGTGTGGATGCTCAGCCCTGGCAGTCAGTGTGTGTGTTTGCTGGGAAGGGTTGGTCTGAGCTGGAATAGTTGCACACACTGCCCTGTGTGTGGAATCAGCTGCTCATTCTCACAGGGTCTGGGGGTGAAAATAAAGGGCTGACACACTGCTCAGCCATCCCAGGTCAGCAGCTGTAACAGCAGCATCCCCAGGAGCTCCTTCCAGGGAAAATGCAGGGATTCTCAGGCATGAGACCTGCCAGGGGTGTCCAAGGTTTGGTTTTGAGAGTGGCTTAATGTGTGTGTCTGTTCTGGGGAGTTGTGATCAGCTCCTGCCCCTGCTGAGGCTGCAGCAGTTGGGTGGAGACTCACTGCCCAGGAAGGAAGAGTCTAAACAAAGTTGTTGCTAAACACTGCAGCAGGGCTCTGAGGCAGGAGGCTGGAGTGGGGGTGCTGCAGAAGTTCAGGCTGAGCAAACACAGTGTCAGACAAAAATAGGAATAAATGATAAGCTGTGTTTGGTAAAAAGAGCAGAGGAGAACTCCAAAGGATGCACTAAGTCATGCATGGTGTTAGTTGGAATGTGCACTGTATTTTTGCTCTTTTCTCACTCTTCTCCTGGATTACATTACAACCTCTGCTGTTTCAGTGGGCATTGGGCATTTATTACAATAATAAATTTACAATAAAATTACTAAAATTTAGAAAAAAAGTGCTGTGGCCTTTTAATACTACTTTTAACTAAATTATAAATTGCAACCACCATTTTGGAGTGGTGTTTAGCCCCTTGTTTCATCATAGATTCTATTTACCTCACCTGGTTAAGTACTCCAGTGTGTAACATTTCATCAATTCCCTTCCCCATCCCTTTTTTCTTTATTTTTTTTTTTAATTCATTGGTGCTGTGATAAACATTGTATATGAATAGTAGCAAACTGTTGTGGAAAGGTGAATAATAAAAAAAAAACAAACAACACCAAAAGAAACACCTTTTTGAGACTGTTACAAACATAAAATAGTATCAAAAGTGTGTTTCATTTTCAGGTATATCTGTGTCTCTCTGAGCAAGCTTCTGTCTTGCTGACTGTTAACAAAATTCCCAGGGGGAAATGGCAGATGAAGAAGGGAAACTTCTTGCTGTGTCACCAGGTGGTGTTGGGACATCAGGGGCAGTGTGTGCTCTGACACAAATGTTTCTTTGCACGGTGCCTGTGAGGGGGAACTCCTCCCAGATAACTGCCACTGTAATTTCTCTTTCCCTTGAGCAGCTGGACATAAGTCTCTTTTTGTTTGTTGTTGCAGAAATCCATAACCATGAGCCTTGTTCAAAACTCTTTAGGTAAGCATTTTCTCTTGTCTTTGGGTGTTGTCTGCAGACTGTAGCTCCCAGGAATATGTTGGCACCTCACATGTACCACCATTTGCTCCTCTGCTGGTATTAATGGGATCTGTGTGAATGGCAGCAGCCAGCATAAAGAAAATCTGAGGTTACACTTTGAGTAGCACTTCCCTTCAGCTAAAAAGGCTGAGGAGGTAGCTTGGCTTATTTCTTCCTCTCTCTGAGTTTGCACCTCAGGCAGTGGGGGTGGGAAAGCAGTCAGAGCAAATCACACCTGGTCAGAGGGAGGAATGTTGGGATGTTGTAGGATTAGCTTTGGGGGTCTCAGGAGACACCTCCTGTGTCCTGGCCCTGGCCATTTGCTGGGCTGTCAAGTTGTTCTGTACTCAGTTGTACTGCCTTGCACCAACTCATCATTCTGAAGCTTTCAGCTGACTAGTTCTGACCTCTGCTCCTGAACTGGATATAAATTGAGGTCTAGTCTGTTCTATTTACCATCTCTTTGTTGGCAGCTTTTCTTTATGGCCTTCACTTGTTACAGAGTGATGGCTTCTAAGTTCCTGTCTAGAAATTCTTTTTAGATGGAGTTCCCAATTAAATCTCTTCTTTATTTAGAGCTTTCCAGCTCTAAATACCTGAGCTGTTATGATTGATATTGCTTACATGAGAGAGAAAAGCTGCTGTTATTTGCTGTCTGGGTATTGCAGGGAGGGTACTCTGAACCCAGAGATTCCAATGCTGGAAGCTCAACACATCAAGATAATATCCCAGCATCTCCTGGCACTTTCTGGTTCCTGGGGATGCTTTGTGCAGTGCATACAAACTGATCCCTTTTACTTCATCTCTCCAGTCCAGAAATTGGTCATTGGTACCTGAGCTGATGATGTGAGGGGAAGAAGTCTGTATTTCACTGCATGCTTTCTGCTCAGGGTCCCTGAGGGATTTGTTTCCTTCAGAGCACAGGGAAAGCTCTTGCAGCTTACACAGTTTTTAGCAGTGCTACAGGGTGCTGTTGGTTGCTCTGTCCCATGAGGTGGAGCAGATGCTGATTTTTGAGGCACTCTACCTTTTTCTTTTGACTGAAGTGAAGCCAGGCTGAGGGAGGCCTGTTGCTCAGCCTCTCTGTTCCTGGAAGCTGGCACTGCTGGCCTTGAGGATAGCACTTGGCTCCAGAGGAATTTGGGAGTTGATTTCTCTTTCTGTGCAGTTTTCAAATGAAATTTTCTGTAAAGTACGACTTGCTCATCTTGTAAGACAATTATCTTCCAAATCCTAAAAAGAGAGAATTAGATATACACCCCTGATAAAAATATATAAATATTGTCAGCATGGAATTAAAACAAATATGCAAATTTTATGTAGCACCTCAAATCAGTAGTTATAGTCCTGATATTCAAAATAACTTGCCTCCTAAAGCAAATCTAATTTCCAGCCTTGTTTACCAGCCAAGTCCTGAGCTCAGGAGTTTCTGTTGTGTTTTGTTTACACCTCCCCCCCCACAAGAGTTGAGATCACAGACCTCTAAAGCAGAGTGTTTTCCTGCACTGCTTTGGGTGTCAGTGATACCAGCTCTTGAAAGAGACCAAAGACTTGGCAGATAAGTCAAGGGGGAATCTATTTTCAAACGTTTTCCCTTTTATCATGAAGTGTGATCTACTTGAATTTATAAACCTGTCTGTGTAGATTTATAAAATCAAAATATTATCCTGTCCTCAGAATAACAACTTGTCAGGGTTGGAGCAGGCTCTGCAAGCAGAACCGTACAGAGAGACCAGGATACTTTGGGTTCTTGCTGACCTCAGAATAACTGTTTCAGCTTCAAGAGTCCAGTGACTTGAGCCTTAATTGGAGGGCTGGAGTTCAAGAAATTGATTTGTAGTTGCATGTAAAATGGCCCTTCCTTCCTTTTCTCTTTGGCAGGTAGGCCTTTTGTTATCAAAGCAGGGTTTTACAGAGCAATAGTAAAAATAAAATGACAGAGTTCATTTCTGTGTGCACCCCTTGTTACAGGGGCTGGCAGTGAAATACCAGGCATCAAACTGATGTGTGCAAAGAAAGGAAGTTTAAAACTAATAATCCTCTGTTTTGTTGCTGGTGGTTTAAAAGGGGTTAGGGTTTTCCCACCAGCTGGTCTTAGACACCTAATTGAAGTGCCTCCTCTGAGCAGCAGCCTCTTGTCTGTTAGTTGTGCAGCCAGACTGAGGCTTCTGGCTGTGCTCTGTGTAGCACCTGAGCTGGAGATCTTAAATAATCAAGATGTTGATAAAGGTGAAGTGTGGAAGTTGCTTTATAATGCCTAGAATCCAGTCTGCTCAAAGAACACTCAAAGTATTAAATGTTTTACTTGATGTATAATGTGTGTGTGTAAACTCTGTACCTACCTTTCTCTCTTCCTTTTTTGGTTCAAGCTTTTATGACTATGCAGGCAAGGTTAATGAGGAGAGTTTGGACAGGATTCTTAAAGACCGAAGAAAAGTAAGTTTTCCATCTTTTCCTCCTCTTCTAGTCATTAGAGCCTGTAATGGGAGAGAGCAATTCTGGAAAACAAACAAACAAACAAAAAGTAGGCAATGAGAAGAAAGATTTTCTATCACCAATCTTACGTTTTGATCGTGTTGACCCAGTGCTTATCCTGCACAGAAGTTGGTGGATTTGTGGTGCTCAGACTGAGCTGGGGACAAGGTCTAAATTCCCTGAAGAAATTCAGAAGATTTAAGTTCAGGTCTCCAGAAGTGAAGGGCTAGTACTGAGCCACTCAAAATTCCTGAGCTGAACAGTTTGTGTGCTCTGCTGCTGAAACCAACACAAATGGAGCTGAGCTGAAAATCAGAGTTTTAAAACTGATTTTAAAACTGATTTTTAAGAGTCGAATTACAGCCTTGTAATTGCAATTTTTACACTGTCAGTTTTCAACAGGAAAAACTTCTGCCAGTGATGCCAGAAGTTGTCACAGATTTTGTGTCATGCCTGTGTTGTCAGCAGCACAAGTAGGATTAAGAAGATGAAACCTTAGTAGCTGTTTGGAGAAGAGTCAGGCTTCTGCAGTGTTTCATCTCATTCTGTATGTGAGTGCACTGTCCCCCATTATCAAATAACTCCTTCAGTGCCTCAGTTTGCCAGAAATTCTGAAGAGCAGAGCTGAAGGTGCAGTTCCTTTTGTAGAGAAGTGAATCCACCACTCAACTTGCTCTGGCAAAAGGACACTGACTGGCTTGCATGGGTAAACCTGTGACAGTGTGGACCCTGTTAGACCTGGCAGAAAAGTGTCACCACAGTGCATGAATTTGTCTCCCCAGGTCTGGTTTGTGCCTGATGTGATTAAAGCAAGATCTTTTTTTCTTGCTTGCTTGATTTTCCAAACCAGCAGCAATCCCATGTCCTTCCAGCTGCTTGTAGAGCTGCTGGTTGCAAGTCACTGGTGGCTTGTTGGGCTTTGGGGATTTCTGTCCTCTGCAGGTGACTCAAGAGTTAAGTCCCACTGCTCTGGTCTGGGTAAGAATCCCTACTCTGAATTAATCATCATTATACCAAGTGTGTGACCCCAGTTGCTCCATTGCTGATTGAATTTGCAGTCTCTCTGCTCACCTCACCCCCCTGAGTTGTGGACTTTGAGTTACAGACGAGGCTGAAGTTGGGGAAGGTTCCTCAGGGAAGCCTGAATTTGTGCACCTCCTGCAACACTGATCATTTCAGTGTTATTTTTTCTTGTCTCTTTCTTCCAGCAGATGCTCTCAGATGAAACACCTCTGTGTGTATACAAATGGATTTACACTTAGTGTGTGGGTACTTTGTGTAGATTTATATATGCAGACCTGGAGAGCTTTCTGCTGCTGCTGGAGTGAGTTACTACTCTTAGATCCTGGGTTCTGGAACCCTCTAACTCTGCTCCAGCACATGAAGTTCCCCTTCAGGAGACAAGGCAAATACCATAACTTAAAACTGCTTGTCCCCTGCCAGCTTTCAGCTGAATTTTACTTGGTTAGGGCCTACCTTGCAGGGAGATTCTGGCAAGATGTGGTGAGAAAACAGGCAAAAAGGGGGAAATTCAAACTTGCAAGTGTAATGGGATTAAAGCACCACAGATTTAGTGACATCAGGTTTCACAAGGTTAAAAAAGAAATAAATACTACTGTGCAGGAACCAAGACTGTCTTGTATTCTCTTTTGTTAGTAAATAAGCACATTCCACTACATTTAGACTAAACAATTTTAAAGATTAATTTAAAAGGGTGAAAACAATTCTTCCTTGTTTTTCATTCAACAGAGGAATCATGTTGCTGAATATGTAGAATCTGCTCTATCCACTGAATATACACATGCAGTCTTCAAGCATCACTGCATGATAATGTTTACTCCTTGGACTCTTCTTAAATTGTTCATTATGGGTCTTCTTTTCATCATTTATCTCTTAAATATTATTTTACATGAAGGAAAAGGGGATTAATGCATGTTTAATCTTACGTGCATATGAATCTTTCACAATTAAATACCCTAGGAGATAATTCTGCTGCTCTGCACAGATGAGCTCCATACATGCCCAGACATGAATTTTCAAATATGTTTGTGAAGCACTGGGAATGTCTCAGAAATCAAGAGAAGGGGATGAGCAGTTGAAATATTTAGGCTAAAGAAAGCCTGCATCTGCTCACCTCTGCTCATTTGCAGATGCTCCAAAGTTTGGTGCTCAAATCAAGCAGTTGAAGCAGATTGGAAGTGGGATCCTGAATGGTTCTGGGGCTCTGTTTGTAGCACAGTGAGGTTGAGCAATTAATAGTCTTGTTGGAACAGGGTGTCTCTTGTTTCAGGTTATTTAATAGGTTCAAGCCTGCAGTAATTCAATCTGATTGTGTCCCAATAAAGCTATTGGCTAACTCACATGATATCACAGCATGAGAAGCTTTATTGTCAGAAAATAAATGTGTAGATCTCACTTAATACTTTGGTTTTTATGTTTTGGGTTTTTTTTTTCTGTTGTACTTGATTACAGAACGTTATTGGATGGTACAGGTTCAGGAGGAACACTCAGCAGCAGATGTCATACAGAGAGCACATCATCCATAAACAGCTGACACACATTCTTGGAGTGCCTGATCTTGTCTTCCTTCTCTTCAGCTTCATTTCCACAGCAAATAACTCAACCCATGCTCTAGAATATGTGCTTTTTAGACCAAACAGAAGGTAAACAATTCCTGTAGAGGAACAGTCCCTTTTTCTCATTCTTGTTGCTGTTCTTTACACTCTTTTACATTATTGCTGTTCTTTGAAGTTTGTGCTGTTCCATGTAAAGAAAGCTTTGGGTTTGTCAGATGATGTCTTGGTGTACAATTGTTAGTGATGGCAGCTGGTTTTTCTGCCCAAGTCATTTATAAATGAAAGTTTTGGGGTGAGCAAAAGTTCCTTTCAGTTCTTAAATCTTTAGACAACAACAAAAAACTTACATTTTAAGAGAAAACAGATGTCACTACCGTGTTTGTTATAACAGACTACTTGTGTTTGTGGTACTTTGAATACATAATTAAAAGTTTTTAAGAGGTGTGGAGTCAGGTACATCCCAAGGAAGTTTTTGCCTGTATTTATTTTGAAGACAACTTCTAATATTTAGCAGCTTTTATAATAAACTTAACCCAGAAGCTTTAATAGTAGCTGAGTTGTGATCCTCAGAGTGAGGGGGTAATACCAAGACTGTTGTAAATAATGTTGTGAATACCAATTAAGAAGTCTTTCTAAACTTTCTCTGCAGGTATAATCAAAGGGTGTCACTAACTATTCCTAATCTAGGCAACACTAGCCAGCAGGAATACAAAGTTTCCTCAGTGCCAAATACTTCTCAGAATTATGCCAAAGTTATTAAGGAACACGGGTAAGCATTTTTCCTTTGCAAGTGAGGTACAGTTACCAAACTCTGTGTTCTTCACCTTTCCAAGAACAGTACAAATAAACATTTCAAGCCAGAAAAACCTAATTCTGGGGCTGAATGGTCTGTTCCTAATGTGCTTGGGGTTTTAAAAGTAATTTTAATCAAATGCTTTAAATGCAAAGTAGCTTTTCTGACTGTTAACAGTAAAATTACACAAATGCAAAGATTTCTGCACAAGTTTAATCTCTTTCAAATGGAACTTTCTTCTTCCAGAAAGGATTTTGGTTCTTGGGTGGATGGTATGTTTTTAGCAATATAAAAGAAAATACATTTTAGAACTATAGTGGCAGAGGGCTTCACAGGAACTCAAAAAGCTAGAGACTTCTGTTGTAACTAATTCTTTTGTAACTAATGATTTCTGCTTTTCTTCTTTTTAGTACTGATTTTTTTGACAAAGATGGAGTGATGAAAGACATCAGGGCTATATATCAGGTTTATAATGCACTTCAGGAAAAAGTACAGGTAACTTCAACTATTATTGATCCATATGTATGTGGCATCCTTTGTTTGTCCTTTGCTTAGACCAGGAGTGCAGGAGATGGAGATTTGTGGAGCTCAGAAGTAATTTATTACTAATTGAGGGGAAAAAAGTCTTGACCCTGCTTCATAATGTGTCAGTTTCTAGTTAAGTCTGCATTTGCAGTGGCTGCTGTGAAAGTGGTTGTTAGGAGTAGCATTAGTTCTTTCTCTTTTGCAAGTAAGAATGAGTTAATGCTTAGTGATTCCTGGCAGACTTCAGCTATTTTTAAGGGTTGAAGAAAAGCCTTACTGAAGGCTGCAGGAATTTGCAGAGGTTTGAAGGCTTGCCTGGGTGAGTTTAAAAATGACTCCTGGCTCATGGTATGTAGCATGCAGCAAAGAGCTCCATCTGTTAGGTAAAACTTGTGAATATTTTGTGTAGAGCAGGAGTGAATCCTGTTCCAAAGCATCTGAAAGTGCCTGGAGTGTCACATCTACTAAATGTTAGCTTGTCAGTTCACAGCTTGTCCTGTGAGAAGTGCAGTAGCTGTGCTGCCTCCAGCACACGCATCTGCTCATTGTGCTGGAGTCACAGCTCATTCCCAGGCTTTCCCCTTGCATCTGCCCTGGAGGGATTTGTCTCTCTGCTGGGGTTGAGCTTTGCTGCTTGGCACAGGGAGCAGAGAACAAAGCAGTAATCTCTCTGACCATCCCTTGACCCTGCTTGCTCAGGGCAGTTATTTCTCAGTGGAAGTTGCTGCTTTCTAACCTGCCTCAGAGGGTGGGTAACTTCCCTCAGGAGGGCAGACAGCTTTCCTCCCAGCTTCAGGAGACATGAACATTTCTTGTCAGTGGCCCAGCCCAGTGGCTAATTCTGGTTTTGCCAAGGGGCCATATATCCTTTGGTACTCCTGCTGTCTGGAAAGGCTGAAAGTGTAGCATCACTGGGGGGTTGTCTTACTACCCCTTAAAACTATGACTTTGTTTTGTAATCAGGGTGCTGTACCTTGTTTACAGAGTTTAAAAGTAACTTAGGTGTTAGCTCACTCGAGGAACTTTTGTCTCTGAAGTGACTGTTCCACAGAGAATGCTACAGGATTGGAATTAAGTTTCCTGGTAGAGCAGCTGAGTCAGGTATTTGCATTATTCCCCAGTTAATTGGAAGAAGAGGGTTCAAGCTTTCTAAACTTCTAAAAATTAGACATAGAACTGAAAGCATAATTAATGTTCTTGGTATGATCACTAACAGTGAACAACAGTTTTTTGGAGGAAATCTTTAAATAGCAAGTTACTTTTTATGACTCAGCAGTGCTTCTGGAGGTGTGTACTCTTCAAAACTGGTTGTGTTTAGTGGTAATGACCAACATGTGGTTTCTGGAGGGGTCAGTAGTATCCATTATAGTATGTATAGATTAAAAAAGAAGTCAGTATTACCCTGAACTGTTCTTAAACTTACATCCTTCTAAGGAAGTTTAACCTTCATTTCCTAAGCAGCATAGGCAAATCTTGTTGAAAAATCCATGAGTCTTGTCTATGGCATAGAGGTACCAGTCAGGAGAACAGCTTGGGGCAGTTATCTCTTTACTCAACTGGTTCATATCCCAGTTTGAATTTGGGCTTCTACAAAAGTATCCCCCTTTATGCTACATTTTAAAACCCTGCTACTGAAATATTGTTGTGCTAACCACAGGGTAGTTAGAGATTTTTGTTTGTTTGTTTTTGAAATTCTTGCACCAAGTAGGAAGAACTACCTTTGTGTCTTGTTACAAATCATTTCTTTAATGATAAATTATTTGGAAATGCTTTTCCAGTCATGCAGCAGTTGGGAATTAGCAACAGCCAGAGAAGAAAATGAATTCAGGTTGAGTCTCTAGCTAACTCCTGCTCTTAGTTGTGTGCTGCTCATGGCTTCTGGTCAGGTAGTAGCTTTATTGATGTTGTCATTAAATTTGTTCTTTTCTGTTTTCAAAGCCTTAGCATATCTTCTGTTTTTCTCCTAGGCAGTGTGTATAGATGTAGAAAAGAGTGAACGTGTTGTTGAATCTTTTCAAGCTGATGTAAACAAGTTAAAAAGACAAATCGCTCAAAAGAAAAATGAAAAAGAGCAAGAAATCAGTAAGTTGCCTTTTAATTTTTTTTGTTTCAGAAGCAAATGTGATAAGAACAAAACAACTTTGTGGAATTACTTTAAGTTGTTTTCTTGGTAGCTCATGGCAAAAGGAGAAAACACCTGTTAGGAAGAGTTATATGATGGTTGATAGGATATTTATGTTGAATGATACCTGAACTGTGAAAGCATATATTCTGCAGGGGTTTTTGTAGGAGCCTTCCAATGTTAGCAAAATTAAACATAGGAGGAAGATAAAGGTAATGAATGGGAAAAGGAAGTAACACAGGAAAAGATTGGTTGTAGGAAGGGAAAAGTAGAGCAAAGCCAGGAATGGAAAAAAGCAAATCTAAACACTGGTAAGATTCCTTTATGATGTATTACATAGAAACTGAGTACTGTTTACAGGCCAGTGGATATTAATGTTGGGGTTTTTTAATCTTTATTCCCTTTCCCACTCCCCAGCCCTATCCCCAGGTACAAGCCCAGAACAATTAACTTGTTGTTCAGTGATACTACTGGACACCAGGCAAGGCAGGTGAAGGAAAGTGAGTGCTTAAGTGGTGAACATGGATGGAGATCATCTGAAGTGTTATTTAGATTATTTTTAATCTTGCAGCTTTTCATGGATGTCCTGGGATTTTCACCACTGATTTAGAGGAGATCATCCACATTTTTATCTTCTTCTCCCACTTGGTCATTACTGCATGCAGATTTAGTCAGCATTTCTTTCATTATTGCCACAATTTACTTCGTGGTAAATATGATTAGCATAGAAGTTCCTCTTTTCAATGTTAGACTAAATCTTCTCCCCAAAGTCCATTTTGAAGTCATTCCTCTCTCCAGGAGTACCTGCTAGTGGAGGAAGTTACTCAACTGCAGAGTATTGTTGGAATTTGCCTATTTCAAGTGCCATGTCACACGTTTGATCTGACACTTCTCTAAGGTTCTCCCTTCTCCAAACCTCAGAGATAAGGTGAGGAGCCAGCCTCAGCCACACACCGTTTGAAGTGGCACAAGTCACTGCTGTTTCCTAATTGGTTGTGGATGAAAAAACCCAGGAAGTGCTACTACTTGAAGTAGGGATGGGTATTTAGTGTGACTGGAGCTGATCCCAGCCCATATGGCAAGAGCTGGGGGAGGAGGAGGAGGAGGAGGAGGCAGAGCAGTCTTTGCTATCCTCTAGATACTACCAGAAAGATACAAATACCAGACTGAAAATTTATTCCAGAGCAGATAATCATGTGAGAGGGCTGAAACAAGAAAACACACAGCTTGTATCTCTAATATTTTTAGATGTGGGTAGCTAAATACTGAAGCTGGCCTTCTGTTCTCAATACTGGAGAATTTTCTTGCTTTGGTTTTGGTGAGTTAAATGTGCCAGTTAATCCTGAGCAACATAAAACTGTAGCATGCTTGCATGTGGTTTGTTTGCTGAACACATTTCATCTTTGAAAGAGGGTCAGTAAGATGATGAGGTTCCACCAACGCTGAATTTCTGGGATGTACTGTTAAATGTAGGGGAAATTCAGGGAAGTTTAGGGATGTACTGTTTAAATTTGGGCGAGGTCAAGGGGCAGGATGTAGTGATAGGCAAGATTTGACCTGACAGTTAGGGATAGTGTGTGACACATGGTCATGAGTAGAAAAACCAGAATTGCCAAAGATGAATAGTGGAGACTAAGAGGCAAAAAAATCCAGTGCTGGAATTCCAAAGCAAGGCCAGGGATGAACTTTTAGGGACAACAGCCAGAAACAGAACGCAGAGCCAAGGGCTGGGCTGTACACAGGGAGGCTGCACGTTATGGAGTGAGCATTAAATACCCCCTATTTCCTTTGCTTTTTGTAGGAATGCAGCAAGCAATTTTAAGCAGGCAAATGCCAACAGATAACTTGGAACCCATGTTTGTTCCACGAATGTCCTACACTGGGTTTGCTGTGGAAGGCTGCACGCTTGAAGACTCGGACGTCTCTGATCCTCCCCCTCCCTACTCTGATTTCAGTGCAACCAACCCAGAAAGTACTGGTGGGGGTCCTGGTCTCCTTGACAGCAATGTTTTCATGCCTCGACCTCAAGCAGTAGGTTCTTCCAGTTATGTTTCCACAAGTGCAGGATTGAAATATTCTGGTAATGGAGCATCCATGCCATCTTCCCAAAGAGCGGTTGGTGACGCT
>JAAWXA010000001.1:80280469-80306451 GCA_038090715.1 Florisuga fusca
AAGCCAGGTGCACCCCTCCCAGACACCTTTAACAGCAGGGATTTGGGGGGGATTTTTTTGCACATGTATGTGCTTTTATGAAGTAGCTCTTGGAGCAGCAGCTGGGCCTTAGGATCACAGAATCCCAGGATGGTTTGGGTGGGAAGGGACCTTAAAGCTCATGCAGTCCCACCCCCCTGCCATGGTCAGGGACACCTCCCACCAGCCCAGGGTGCTCCAAGCCCCATCCAGCCTGGGCTGAGACACTGCCAGGGATGGGGCAGCCACAGCTTCTCTGGGAAACCTGGGCCAGGGGCTCAGCACCCTCACAAAAAAGAATTTCTTCTTAATATCAAACCTTCAGTGATATAAAGACTCAGCTTTATCCCTCACCAAGGAGGACCAGGCAGGAGCTTGAGAGGATGTTGGTGCTGAAGCAAAGTGTTTGTGAAATGAAACTCCTAACTTGTACCTGCTCCAAAATTTGATTTTTAAATTTTTTTTTTTTAATACCACTAGTTTTAAAATACTACTGCCTGCTATTTCTGCAGTAGAAGTTCCTCAGATGTCCTCAGAGCAACCTTCATGTCTCAGCCCTGCTGTTTCCCCCCAACACCTGGGTCAATCCACAAGTTTTCTCCTTTTTTAACTGCAGGGAAGCAGCTGGCTCTGAGCCTTACAGTGCCAACACCCACCAGCATGCAGGAGCTGGGAAGAGAGAGGCTGTTCTCTCCAACCTGGGAGCCCTCCTCCTGAGCCAGGCAAGCTCTGAAAATCACAGAATCATAGTTCAGGGTGGGAAGGACCTGTAGGATCATCCAGTCCAACCTTAAACCTTCTAACCCAGCTCTATCACCAGCCCACTGCCAAGTGATGTCCCTCACCACTGTGTCTACAGAGTTTTTAATCCCCTTCAGGGATGGTGATTCAACCACTTCCCTGGGCAGCCCATTCCAGTGTTTGAGAACCCTTTCTGTAATGAAGTTTTTCCTAACATCCAGCCTAAGCCTCCCCTGCTGTACCTTGGAGCCCTTTCCTCCAGATCCAGTGTCCTCACATGGGCTGTGTTGGCTCTTTGCTTCCTAATCCTTAGAGGTGATGGGGATGTACCCAAGGGGCTGTGGTGGGATGTTTATCCTGGTGACCAAGGCTTTTGGAGTCTTCTCCCAGCTCAGGGCTGGCTGAGCCCACCAGCTTCTCCAGATGGTTTTCTGCACAAAAAATAACCCCATCAGCAACCTGGTGGCAGATAAATTCTTCCCCAGCCCTTCACCACCACGTGCTGTGTCTGGGAGTTGGGGGCGAAAGGGCAACATGTGGGATATTTACATTATTCCCCTTTTCCCACATGGAGCACAGAGCAATTTATCCTTCCACCTCCATCCTGCCGGAGGCTGGAGAAGAGAGGTCACACCAGGACTACCAAGGACTTGGCCACCAACCCTGCCTTTGGCTGGGCTGCCTGGCAGGAGCAGTGTCCCAGCTGTGCTGCAGGGATTACAGGGGTGGGATTAGCATCCCTGGGGCATGCTGGATGCTGGGCAGCTCTCACCTCCTCCTCCCAGCACACTCAGCCCAGCTGGGTCCCTCCTGGCCACACGCAGCCTCACCCACTGGGTCACCCCCTGCTGCAGCCCTCGGGGGACAGGGGGTCCCCATGGTGGGGTCTACAGCCTGGAGAAGACCTTAGAGCACCTTCCAGTGCCTGAAGGGGCTCCAGGGAAGCTGGGGAGGGACTTTGGATAAGGGCCTGGAATGGCAGGATGAAGGGAAGGAGTTTTAAGCTGAAAGAGGGGAGATTGAGATTGGATACTGGGGAGAAATTCTTTGGTGTGAGGGTGCTGAGCCCCTGGCCCAGGTTTCCCAGAGAAGCTGTGGCTGCCCCATCCCTGGCAGTGTCTCAGCCCAGGTTGGATGGGGCTGGGAGCAACCTGGGCTGTGGGAGGTGTCCCTGCCCATGGCAGGGGGGTGGCACTGGGTGAGCTTTAAGGTCCCTTCCCACCCAACCCATCCTGGGGTTCTGTGCTCCTGCTGTGGTTACCATGACACTGCTGCCATCCCCTGTCCTTATTTTCTGTCTGCCAGCCCTGGGTGTTCAAACATGGTCTCACCCATGGTACAAGAGCCCTGCTGCTGCTTTAAGAGTTGCTTTGCTCTCCTCTGTGTGACAGCTGTGCCTCCCTGGGCAAATTTCTCCTTGTGGGACAGCCCCCTGCCTGCTTTCCAACTGAGATAAACCCCAAAGCAGACCCAAGCCAGGCTCCAGCCCAACCTTGACTCTGCTGCTTTATCTGCAAGCACAGGGACAGCAGCAGGAGTTTGGGTTTCCAGCTCACCCCCAGCAGTCTGAATCTCAGATTATTTCTGTTCAGCTGCCAACAGCTCTGCCCTGCTTACCAGGGATGCTGTGAGCATCCTGAGTAGGGTTGGTTTGGGGTGGGTTTTGTTGGATGAGGGGTTTTTCCCCTTTGATTTGTTTTGTTTTGTTGTTTGTTTTTTTTTCCCTACTATGTCTTAATGCATTGCAAATTGCATTGGTATCATTGGTATCTTCCTGCAGCAAGAGATTTAAGCTGGGGATGTTGAAATACCTTGTGTGGGTGGCATGTTGCTGCTGGCACGGGCACCCGGAGTCAGCCTGGAACAGCAGAATGCAGTCATTTAAAAGGAAAAAAAAATAAAATAAACAAAACTCCTTTCTTTAAAATTCCTCCTGCAGGATTTCTGAGGAGGTTTCATAATGGAGCTGGAGCAGCCCCTGATTTTCCAAGAAGCTGCTTCTCCAAATGGCCAATTCCTGCTGAGGGGTGTTTGGATTCATTTGCCAAAAGGTGATTTTTAAAAATCCTTTTTGAGCGCACACAGGGGTACTCTTTTCCATTAGAAAAAAGAAAAGAAGAAAAAAAAGAAAAGAAGAAAAAAAAAAAGAAAGAAAAAATAAAAAAAGAATAAAAGAAAAAGATAAAAAAAAGAAAAAAAAGAAAAGAAGAAAAAAAAAGAAAAAAAGAAAAAATAATAAAAGAAAAAGATAAAGAAAAAAGAAAAGAAAAAAAGAAAAAGATAAAAGAAAAGAAGAAAAAAAGAAAAGAAGAAAAAAAAAGAAAAAAGAATAAAATAAAAAGATAAAAAAAAGAAAAAAGAATAAAAGAAAAAGATAAAGAAAAAAAAGAAAAGAAAAAAAAGAAAACAAGAAAAAGGTCTTCCAGCCCCTGAAAGAGCTCCCTGAGGGTGTTGGGAGGTCCCTGGGCACTTCTGCTGGGATGACCCCAAGTTTTCCAGGGCCATCCCTGGGGCAACAACTTGGCCCCATCCCAGGTGAAATGTCCCTGTGGTAGAGGGGGTAGGATAATAATGCATCAAATAATTGAAGAATGAACAAGCCACAATGAAAGAGAAGGGCTGTGAAGTCAGAAATGTCCCTCTCAGCACCCCTCACCTGGCACACCAGTGCTGCCAGCCAGGCAGGGCTCAGAGCTGCCACCCAGCCATCTCTGCCCATTCCTCCTCACTTCAGGTGCTCTTTATGTGAAATGCTCTACAGGAAAGGCAGCTCCCAACCCCTGTGTCTCTGAGGGAGCCTCAGGCCATCCCCACAGTGTATTTTCACTGCTGCCTTTAGCTTTGCTTTCCCAGCAGTGCCTGTGCCATCCCAGCTCCTCCTCTGGCTGCTGTGTCCATCCCATGGCAGATTGTGCACCTGGGATGGGGGGAAAACCATCCCACTGCCAAACCTGACCTTCCCCCCCTGAGGAACAGCCCCAGGAGAAGCTTTACCCTTCCCCCTGAAGCTGCCTGAGCCAGGGGTGCTTGCAGGAACCCCAGGTCAGCTCCATAAGCATTTTCCTTCTGAATTTTCCTGGCTGAGAGGAAAGCAGAAGCATCTCCAGGCTGACACTGAATGCTGAGCTCCATCTCCCCCCCCTGCACTCTGTTGGGAGAGTTTGTGTCCTCCAGGGAGGGCTGTGCCAGAGGGTCTCACCCCAGCAGGACCTATATTTGGAGATCAGCTGCAGGAGGCTACAAATAGTTTGTGTGCTTCCAGTGTGGCCTTGGGCCAGGACATTCTTCTCCTTGGGTGACCCCCATGCTGATCTGGCTTCCAAATCCTCTCTGCTAGTAGATGTTCAAGGAAAAACTCTTTTTCCAAAACAAAATCCCTGCCAGGCTCCACTACAACAGCAAGCTGAGGTGCTCAAGGAGCAGGGAGGGATCTTGCAGGGCAGTGGATGCTGCTTGCCAGCACGTTTTTGAAAGATAATAATAATAGAAGTTAAATAATAAATAATAATAATAATAATAAGTTAATTCATGACAAGCAGCCTACCCTGCTCATGCCTTTCAGCTGTAGGCTCTGCTTGGGTTTGGTAACCAACAAAATCCAGTGAACCAACACAATTCAAAACCTGAATTTTCTCTAAACAGATTTTTTTTTTCTTTTTTTTCTTTTTTTTTTCTTCCTCCCCCAGCATCCCACTGAAAGCAGCACTGTGAATTTTGTTTCTGCATTGAAGGAGTTGGAGGTTTATTTCACCTATCTCTGTTTATGGGTCCCTGAGGTGGTATCAGCAGGGCTCTGGGATGGGAGCAAATGAGCTGCAAAGCCAACTCAGGACTCACTGGAAAGTCTCAGATTTATTTTGGGTGAAGCTTTAAATCCAATGAGTTGGATGAGCCTCATGAATGCAGGAAAGAAAAGTCACTTTGGTTGAACTTGGGTGGTTTTTTTTTTGAATTAACAAGTGATCTAGAAGGGGTTCAGAGCTGCCAAACTGCACTCAGAGCAGATTTTTAGCCAGGAGGTGGGAAGCCCCATGTCACCAGTTGATGATGCAAGGGGTTTATAGGACTGAATCCCTGCAATTCCTTTGTTGGATGACTTCTGCAGATGGAACTCATCTCTGAGAATAGCATTTAGGTTTTTCTCTATCTCCAGAACATTTTATAGCATATATCATGGCTTCAGGGCCTTGCAACCCTGGTAGGATGTGAGTGGAAGCCTCAAAATAATCTGCTGGGGTCCTAAGTGCCAGCTTAGCTCTAGAGGAGGACAGGAACCTGTAAAAACTGATTTTTCATTATGAAAACTGCTTTGAAGCTTTGTTTTCTAGCTGCAGAGCAAGAGATGAGAGGTTTGTTCTGGTGTTTGATAACTTGCCCAACGTTTCTGGGTGCCAGGATTGTCAGTGGAGGACTGGGAGGATTCAGGAGAAATTCCCCAATGGTTTTGGAGGCCACAGAAGCAGCTGTGCTGCAGATGCCTTCCCTGGAGCCAGAGGGTGGTGAGGGTGCAGAGAAGTTTCACCCAGCTGTGAAAAAGCTTCTCCCCACAAGGGTGTGGATTCATCCTCTTTATACTTATTTGGCTTCATCTGGGAGAAAACCTGATATTTCTATGGTTTGGGTTTTGTGGTTTTTGGTTTGGTTTTGGGGTTTGGTTTTTTTTTTCAGTTTGTTTTGGCTCTGTTGTTGTTGGGTTTGATCTGAGCTCAGGTCTCCTTTCTTTTTCACTGCCTGGGTCACAGCTTGAGCCTGCACTGGCTGGAAAACTCACAAAAGAGCTGGGGAGCAGGGCTGGATGATCTCTGAGGTTCCTTCTGACCCAAGCCATCCTATAATTCTACAGATATTTAATTAGACAGCAGGAAGAAAGGGAGAAAACCTTTGGTGTTAGCCCCTGGCCCAGGTTTCCCAGAGAAGCTGTGGCTGCCCCATCCCTGGCAGTGTCTCAGCCCAGGCTGGATGGGGCTTGGAGCAACCTGGGCTGTGGGAGGTGTCCCTGCCCATGGCACTGGGTGAGCTTTAAGGTTTTTTCCAACCCAAACCATTCTGGGATTCTATGAAGTCCACTAGTTCTTTGAGAGCTCTGATGGCTGCAGGAGGGAGCAGGAGTTGTGTTCATGGAGCCTGGCTGCTCTCAGAGCAGATGGAGGTGATGTTGGAAACTCCACTCACAACAGAGGGAACATCCAAGCTCTCTGTATTCCCCCAGAGGGTCAGATCCAGTGGCAGGGGAGTGGTTCCTTGAGCTGACCAGAGCAGCATCTCCCAGAAGTCCTGTTCATCATCAGAGACCATTTCAGGAGGGATGGGCCAAGCAGCCCTTTGAGAGTATTCTCTGCTTTTTTCAACTTGATTTTATTCCTCTGGCTTCTGTTCAGAATTGTGCCTTTTCCTTTTCCCTTCAAAACAGCCTTTTGAAAAGAAATCCTGTGTGAAAAAAGAGGGAGCTTTTCCCTGACGCCCTGAGCAGCAGCAATCAGAGGACTGCATTTTGGCAGAGGGTTCCAAGTCAAAACCAAGATTTAGTTTCTGAAAGAGGTGCCCAAAGGTCCAGAACCCTTCCATGTCACCTGAGAAAAAAAAAGCACATCAGTGCTTTAGGCTGACTGCCACATCTGCAGGCTGATGGGGTAGAACATTTCATGAATCCACCATGGTATCTTCTGCAGGTGGGTGACAGATGTCCCAGCACCTCACCCAACAGAGCTGCATTTTCTTTATTTCTATTTTATTGGGGTTTTTTTTGATTCTTCTAATGATTTGCTTCTAATAACTTTGAATAATTCTTACCTGTAACTGCGCAGTCATTGTGGGGGGGAATTCTAATCAAAGCCTCTCTAATAGGAACACTCAATTTTTCCCTTTTTTTCCAGAAATACTTCCATAGACTGACACCTGCTATTGTGCTGATGCTCTTTTTTTTTTTTTTTTCCTTTTCTTTTTTTTCTGCTCCATCAAACTTCTCCGCAGAGATTTCATCTCCTCTTTTTTTAGTTACTGCTGCAAAAGGCACTGAGTCAAGGCTTGCAGAGTTGTCATTTCAAAGATGGATTCAGAATACCAACCCCCCTCAAAAAAAAAAAGAAAAAAAAAAAGTATTTTTTTTCAGGGAAGGCAAGAGAACCAAAAAAGCACTGAAGTTGAGCATAACTTTTCAGATGCTGGAAGAGCAGCTCAGCACATTTATCATCTCTTTGCTCTCTGTCTTTCAGGATGTTTTATGCATGAATATGACCCTGAGGAAAACCAACCAGTGTTGATGACCCAGATGCCAGATGATCATCAACAGAATGACTGTGAGGATGGAGAGATGGGCTGGGTGGGAGAGGTCCCCAAGGAGGAGCAGGTTGTGCTGATGTTGGGTGCAGGGAGCTGATGTGGCAGCATCTCCCAGCTTATCTCCTGCTAAAATGGGAGGTGCTGCTTGCCATCTGCAAAGCATTCCCTGACCTAACCCCTGGTTAAATCAGGGACTGTCTTGACAACTGCTGTCTGCAGCAAGGCTTTGGCTGTTGTCCCCTGGGGGGAGGCTGGAGAAAAGCAAAGAGGATTCATGGAGAAGATCCACTGGTAAAAATGAGGGAGGATTATTATTTTTTTAATTTAATATCCTAGCTGTTTGTTTTAGTTGGTTGATTTTTTTTTTTTTTTAATGTTTAAAACTCTTAACATCCTTTACCCACTAAAAATCCAGGCTGCAGTTTCCATTTTGTTGTCTGCATTTTAACAAAACCCCCCCAGAAATGTTCCACTGGGTGAAAGCCACTGGGGTGAGGAGTATTTTGAACACCAAGGGATGGGATCTGTTTGAAGAGCTGAAGCCTGAAGGTCACCTGCTGGCCACCACCAGGAGAAGGTGAGGTCCCTCCAGTGCTTGCCTGGTGGCTGATGAAAGCCATGTGCACAGTGGTTTTCAGAATGTGACCTGGCAGTGTCTGGTTTCATTTGGAGAAGGAGGGATGAGCCACCAAGTCCTTGGGCAGCTTCACTCAGTCCCTTCTTGGAGCTCCTGATTTTTACTGGCCTGACCCGTGCTGTCCCATTGCAGTTGGAGCAGGAGATCACTGTAGGTCCCTTCCAACCATTTCCTCTCCCAACATCAGGGACTTGGTTTTCCTGGGATGCCAAAAGAGCAAAGCATGAAATGGAGTGTCCAGGCATCTCCTAAAGGTCTGTACAATCCCCTCTGGGCACCAGGGAGATGCTTCCAGATGTTTGGTGGAAAGGAAAGGACAGAGTGTGAGGGGCAGAGGTGCTGGTGATGTACCAGGAGATCAGGGCTCAAGGAAGCAGCTCAAGCAAAGGAGACTGGGACCTTCAAACAGGTGAAATGCTCATCGTTGCCATTGGCAACACCTCCTGATTGCAGAGTGTTAGAGAAGGCGTGGGAAGGTCTGGAGGAGGTGGCTTCATCCAGCTCACACTGCTGTGAACACATCTACCACCCATCCTCACTTCAGCTCATTACAGGCTCTGAACTGGCTATTGATCATCATTTTTCTATTTAAAGCATTTTTGAGAGAAAAGCCTTTTCAGTCAGAAGTGCCCCTTCCCTGCTGTATTTTCAGGGCAATCCAACATTCTCATCCTTTGTGAAAAACAATCACACAGCACGTCCCTCTTTTGCTGCAGTTTTCTCTCACTTGCAAACCTTCCTCATCCCTTCCATTTTTCCAGAGCAAAATAATTAAAATCAGGGGCTGATTTGCATCCCAAATGTTTTTTTTTTTTAAGTTAGCTGAAAAAACAGCACAGATAATTTCAGCATGAGAATACGGTGACAACACCCCTTTGGGTTTGGGTTTGTTTTGGTTTTTTTCCCCCAAACAGGATAGACATTACAGTGAAAACCTTTCTATTTTCTAATGCTTTGGTTATCTTTCTGTGCACTGGGGTGGTGCCACATCCCTGGCTTTGCCTCAGGAGCTGAGCACTGAGCTCACTACCCCATCCCATGCTTGTCCCCATCCTTATTTCTCTGCTGACCCCCGGTGAGGGATGCTCTAAAACACTGCTGAGGGGCATCCCTCCCTGCTGGCTGCCCCCCAGCCCATCTCCCCACCCTGGGAAGGGGGTGATCATGCTGGGCTGTGCACAAGTGTTAATCCTGTCAAACAGGTGGAGGTTAAAACGTGTAGGGTGGATCTGATCCCTCCTGGTCAGCCTGAGCTTTAGGACGAGGGTGAAGCAATAACACTAAAAAAAAACCAAGAGTGGTTTAAGCTGAAGTGTAATGGGCATGGGAGTCAGTGGCAAGACATGCAGACCCTGTGTGACTCAGCCCTGATGCTTTCTCTCTTCAGCATTTAAATTTCTGCTTTCAAAAGGGCTTATAGGAAGCTTTGCAGTGCATAAATATTCAGGCCCATAACCAGGTGATTCCCTACGTGGTGCTTTCTCTTTCCACCCATGGATGGTTTGTACTCAAGCCCAGACCACGTAGCCCTGGGCTGCTTGGCCCCTGTGCCCCATGTGATGTGTTTCTATGGCTTGGACATCACCTCCTGGGTGGTACCCAATCTGCCAGGTGATCATTTTTCAGATGAATTCTGCATGGTGTGCCATAAGGTGGGGTGGAAGTCATCTTCTCCTTCTTCTCACCTGCAGGTGTTTGCACCATCATCCTTGGAAGGTTCCAAATCCAGGTCAAACCAAGTGTTTGCTTGGTGCCAGGGGCTACATTTGTGCACCCCAGGACACCTGAGTGTGCAAATCCACCCCACACTGAGTGAATCCAGCTCTGCTTTTGCCCTCAGAGTGAAGACAAGCACCTCTGCTATTCACTCCCAATTTGTTGGAAGACGTTGCCCCTTGTCTTATCAAAGGGGCTGCATTATTCATCAGAGAGATTAAAAAATGGGCTAGCTGCTGCTGGTCCCATTTAACCTCTCAGTTCCTGCAGCATTACAAGGAGCAGTCATTGCTTGACTTCTCTTTCAGGGTGTAGATCCAATTTGTCAGGTTGGATATTTCCCGGGAAGCTCCGTGGGGCTCCTCAGGGCCAGGGTGATTTATTTATAGGAATGACCTTACAGCCACTTGGAAGATTTTTTTCCACTGACATTTGTGCACTGGGTAGTACTTGTGGCAAGAAATACTCTCTAATTCCTCTTTCAATTTGCAAAAAAATTTTTTGCTCTCTCTTTTACCCTTCATTAAACGCTGGAGCAGACCATGGATGCCTCTGGGGCTCACTCAGACCCCTAGTTTTTTTTTTCCATGCCCATATTTTCACCTTCTTTCTTCAAACAGGAGGCCCAGAGCTGCAGATCTACTGCTCTGAGCTCCTTGCTGTGCTTTCCTGCAGCCCTGGAGCAGCATCCCACAAGAGTTTTTTTCATCAATTAAGCTGCAAATACCCCCAGAGCCACCCAAACCTGCTGTGCCTGTTCTAGCTGTGACCTGGGCAGATTAATAAAAGTGACATTTACATGACTTTGGCCATGCAAAACCTCCTGGGCTGTTCTTGATGAGCAGGAATCCCTGTGCTTGTCTGGGCAATGTGACTGTCCCTTTTTGTGTCCTGTTCATAAAGAGCCAGGCTGGGCTGAGCCAGAAGGGTTTTGTTTGTGCCCGTGCTGTGCCAGTCTGTGTGGGGCTTTAAATAGCTACAGGCAATTATTTTGGGATTTATTTTTTTTTTTAACAGGGAAAGAACTAGTGAGTGTCTTTTTAAAAGGTTTGCTTGATGTGTGGAGGGGAAGAGGATGCAGGGGGACGTGGGGCTCCCCAGGTGTGATGGGATGTAGTGGGGTTAAGTGAGGGTTCTGTCCACTGTTTGGTAGAGCCAAACCTAAGGCTGGTTTTCTGCTAGAAACTATGAAACTTCAGTTTAAACTTCTGCAATCTGAGACCTCTGGGGAAGGACCTTATATCCCCTTTATGTGGGTAGAAGCAGAGAGAGAGAAATTACTCTGAAACTCATCAGTGATTTGCTGCCATGGCATTCAGCTTGGTGGCTGGTGCCCACCTACCCCTCACCAAATTCTTGTTTTCAGGGGTCTTGGCAGCATCAGGTGCCCTCAGGTGTCTGACAGACATGGAACAGCATCTCTGAGACCCTGCACCAGCTCCCCCCATCCGGGCTGAGTCTCCCAAATGCCATGGGCAGCCACCAGAACAGCCCTTGCTCCTTTCCCACCCTTTGGTAGGCTGATCAGAAATCTAAAGATCTTTGCTGCTTCAGCCAAAAAAAAAGCTGAGGAGGATATTAAAATCCCTTGCAGAGGGACTGGAGAGTCAGGAGGCAGGAGGTGGCAGAAGAGGGAAGAGTGGATTCCCCTCCATGCTCCCAACTCTCTTCCTGCAGGACCATGCTGGCAGCCTGAGCTGTTTCATGCTGGGATAATCTCCTTTGGGCTTACTGGTCTCATGTTGGGTCTGATGAATTCTTCAGCCCACCCCCAGGTTTCCCAGGGAGAGAAGGATCTGTCTGAGAAAAGGCCCCTGGAAGGGTTTCCAGGTGCTACACATCTTGCAGCAGAAGGAGGAAGGTCCGTGGCCGATGCCCTCCAAGACCTCTGGGTGAGTCGTTCCAGTGATGCTCAGTTCAGACAAGGCAGAAAGTGGCTCATTCCTGAAAATGAGGTGAACTAAACAGTTAGCAGCTTTTAAAGTGTCATAATGTTGGAAGGATTATTAAATCCTGCAGAGAGAGGACCAGGTCTTGACCCTTCTCTTGGGTTAATTGTCCCCCGTGGGGACAGCACACGTGATCTGGGGCTTTCTGATGCTTTGTACAAGAGCAAAGGGAGAAAAATGACTGAGCTGCAGTCTGGACCCAGGGTGGGAGTTATCTGATGATCTGAAATCTCCTAATTCCAGGGGAGAGCAGTCCTTTTAAAGTATCAAACTGATTGTAGTTCCCAGCTGGGACATCACGTGCTGCTGGGGAATGGAAATTCAGTCATGCAAAACAGAACAGCTGCTAAAAGAGAGCCTGTTGGGTGGAAGAAAAGAGGGAGGTTGACCCTCATAAATTTGTTCTCTGCACGTTCTGCATGAGGTTTTGGGGAATGCTCATGTACACAAAGCAAAGATTAACTCCTGGTGGAGGGAAGAATCCTTAAAGCTCTGCTCTGCTCCAGGACTCCCCAGTGCCTCTGCTTGGCTAAGGGTTAAACCCCAAACCCCATCTCTTAGTCAAGTGTCTCATTTGCCTTTAAAATCAGTTCCATTGGACTTGAGAGCCTTCCTTCTAAGGCCTTCATCAGAGGACAGCCTCTTCCTGAAAATTTCTCCTGAAGTTTGTCATTTGGGAGAATTTCTGACTCCAAATCTGAAAGCCAATCTTTGCCCTGGTTCGATTTACAGAAAAATAACAAAATAGGAATTGTGGCTTTGGCCACGTGTGGAGCCCATGGGGTGAAACAGAGAAGATTTTCTCCCACCTAACCTACCATGGTGACCTGCCACAAGGTTTGCTTTAGCCTTTTGCTTCTCACATGTCAGAATTTTGGGTCTTTCCTTGCGAAGCTCTATTGGTACTTAAGAAAAAAGGAGCTCAGGGCATCCACCCCCAAATACAAACCTGTCACAGAAGCTCCCTCAGCAAGCCATGGTTCCCAGCTTCACCCAGAGCAGCAGCTTTACCAGCTGTGCTCATTTCTAGCCCTCTGTGGGGTTTCCATGGGGCCCCCAAACTATATACAGGAGAGGGAGGAATTTTCCTCCTAGTTGCAAACATTTATTATTTTAGCTTCTGGCCACCACAAACACTTACCCAATTTTTTTTTTAATGATTTTGACTTTTCTGTGCCAGGCTTCCCCGTTTCTTCCCCTTGCACTGGATTTTCTTATCTTCATCTGATTCATTTCATCTTTTCCAAAAGAGTCGAGGGCATCAGGTTAATGAGGCAAATTAATGAACTATTGTAGCCCTGAGACCTCATACCCTTTACTTACCAAGCACAATACATCCTCCCTCACTCAGGGGTCCAGAAAAAATTGTTAAGGAATAACACATTTTGCCATCCTTGGTGCTATGTGGCCAAAGAGGGACTTGGTGGCTGTGTCTTGGCTGCTGAGACAGAAAATATTGGGGCATTGGGGTGAGTCTGCTGCCCTGAACCCCTGCCAGGGAAAGGCACCATGGAGCTGGAGATTTTATCACAGAGCTTTGGAACTCAGCAACAATAAAACCACCAGAGTCTGGGCCTGAGCCTACAGCACTTGGAAGAACCTCTCCTAGAGCTCTTGGAAGGACCTCACCTTGGAAGGAGGTTTGGTTCCTCTCTTGTGGAGTCTCAAAGTCACTTCAGCCTCCCACAAGCTTCGAGTTGTGAGGATGGGGCTGTGCACCCTCCTCTGGGATTTGCAGATGGAGGTCAGGGTTGCTCTATCATAGTTTTCCTGCCAAATGTTTGGGGATTTTTTTTGTTGTTTGGGGTTTTATTCCTTTTTTTTTTTCCCTTTTTTTTAAAATTTTATTTTTTATTTTATTTTTTTTTTTTTTAATTTTTATTTATTTATTTATTATTTATTTTTATTTTGTTTTAGTTTTTGGTGGGTTTTTTGTGGGTTTTTTTTCTTGTTTTTGTTGTTTTTTGGTTTTTGTTGTTGTTGCTGGTTTTGGGAGGTTTATGGGGGTTTTTATTTGGTTGGTTTGGCTTTTGTTCTGTTTTGTTTTGTTTCTTGGGTTTGGTTTTGGTTTTCTGACCCAGGAAAGAACCCACCCATCATTTGCAGGGGGTCAGCTCAAGCAGCAGTCACCACCTGCACTCCCCTGCCCTTTGGCTGGGGTAAGGTGGAGCTGATGGATGCCCCTGGTACCACCAGCTCTGCATCACCAGGAGCTGCATCCCTGCACCAGCCTCTGGGCCTCCGAGCAGCCCTGGGGGGATGTGGTGGACAAGCTCATGGTCTCAGAGAGGGATGGAGAGCATGTAGCTGATACTGATCTGTGTTTAACATAATATATTAAACAATTTAAACAGCAAGCACCTGGCAGTGCCCCTTGGCAGGCAGCCCACTCTCTCAGGAGCACTCTTTGCATTTCTTGTCTTCTGCTCTGCCAGCCCCTGCCCCCTCCCTCCACCAGCTGCTTTTCTCTGAGCAGGTGGAAACTGAAAGATCCCTTTTTTTTTTTTTTTTCCCCAGTAAATTTGCTTTTTCTGGTGAGGTTTTTTCCTCTGGGATGGGGTATGGAGGGGACACAGGGGAAGGTGGCATTCTGGCAGGAAGCTTTAGAGAGCTTCCCTCTCTTATAAGAGAGAAGGGGGGGGCACAAATCCAGGTGAGATTTGGTTTTCACCAGTGGCTTTCTGACAAGGTTGACAGCTTCAAAGATGAATTTCTCTTTGGCAGGGAGGTGAGACAGAGGGGAGGGTCCCATCTGCCCCGTTCCAGATGGGCTCAGCATTGAAGGCTCCTGGCAGTGGTGGCCATGGCACTCTCCTCCCCATCCCCCCCAGTTCCCTGCTGGCAGAAAACATGAAGGTAGCACCCCAGAAACCTGGAGATGGCACTGAAGTCCTGACCATTAACTCCTCATCTGGGTGCTGCTGGTGTCTGTCTTTTGCCAGAGCAGGAGGGGTGGCCCTGGCTGTGGTTTAACCACACCACAGAGCTTCACCCCTCCAAGCTGGAGACAGAAACATTTGTCTCACCAGAGAGAATCATTCCAGAGCAGCCCCTCACCTGGGAACTCCACTTTTAGGATGAAACCTCGTGGATCCAAGCACCTAAGAGCATCCTGCAAAGGGAGCTGGGACCAGATTGCTGCCTGGGGCTCCAGCAGGCTCAGGGCTGAACATCTTCCAAGTTCCTTTAGGAAGAGCATTTTCTCCTTGTTTCTGTCAGTTTTGCTGTGTGTAATCTCTTTGGCCTGCCTGGAGGAGCAGCAGGGCACTAATTAATTAATGATCAGAGGAATGAGTCACTTTCCTTCTGCCCTCCTGTGGAACTTTCTTTGTCACAGGGAGGAAGCAGGAGCCCAGGTCCTGCTCCAGGCCTGGCTCCTAGGGAAGGAGACTGACAAAAGGGGGATTCACAGTGGCCACACAGTGGCTGCCACTTGCCCAATGTCACCACAGAAGAGCAGCTCTGAGCTTGCTCCACCATCAGCCCCTCTTCACTTGTTCCTGAGGAATGCTGGAAATTGTAATGGCATTGGGATGAGAGGTGTCTGCTTAATGGAGAGGGCAATGACTCTGCAATTAGGGTGACTTCTCAGACAAAAATGGGGAAGCTCCTGGCCTTATTACCCAGGGCAGGAGCTCAGCCTGGTCCCAGAAGCTCCATCACTTTGTCCAACTGCTCCATGGGGAATCTTTCCCACAGGTGGGAAATCTCACAGGGCACGAGTGGTGGGACAGTGGGAACACAGAGCTGACATCCCAAAATAAACAGTTTTGGCCCTCTGGAAGGGACCAGGAGAGAGCAGAGGTTGTTCCTGTGAGGCTGGGGCTGGGTGAGTGGAGGGCAGGAGGGATGCTGGAGTGGGAACATCTCTGTGGAGGGGGATGTGGGGTTTGTGGGAGAGCAGATTCCCTTCCTTCTGAGGTCATGGCACCAGAGGCAGCTGAATTCTCCATTTCCCAACCAAGGCTGGGTCATATCCTCTGAGGCCAGCCTTGAGTCTGTCATTACCCACTTGACCCAGGATCCCAGTCCCCATCATTCCTGCTCTGGCCCCAGCTACCAGCAGCCTGATGGGTGCAGGATTCAGGAATCCCTACTGCCACTAGAAATCCAAGAAAAAAACCCAAACCAATGCTCTGAACCCCAAACTCACAGGCACTGCTGTCACTGTGCCAAAATAAAACATATATATATATTTATCTTTTTTTTAAATGAAGGGGAAGATCTCCACATAAGTTGGCATTGAAAACCAGCCTGAGGAGTGGTTGAGCAAGCCCCTCAGAGTTACATTTTACATTTCTTTTTCATGCTACTCCGTGCAAATGTAAGGTGAGACCTTGCACAGCTTTCTTTGGCCTCTGGCCAGGCAAAGGTAAGAAAAGAATTCCCTTTTGGTATAAAGATCTTTATCCTTGGAGCATATATCAGTTCAGCCAAGAAGGATGTGAGCAGGGCACAGAAACTAATGCCCAGGAAATTTTAAAAAAAAAACAAATAAAACCACCTCCAGAATGCACTCACTTTCCTTAAGGATATTGATGAGGAACTTGGGATGAAAACCCAGATAATGTGATAGAGATCTGGGCAAAGGCAGGGAGGTGAAAGCTAAACTGGATGTTTGCTTCCCTCCTTAACATTAGTGATCTCTAGCTGGGAATGGAGCTTCAGTTCCCCATTTGTTTAATGGGAGATGATAAAATATTTCAGGATACAGAAGCCTGTGTTCTGCCAGTTCATTGTGTGAGCAGACAAAGCAGTTCCTGGGCTGGATTTGGAAAGAGCTTGGTGAAAATGGGGCAATTGCTCCTCTGCAGGAGGATGGGAGTGAAGTGTTTCCTCTGGTGTGGGAAGTGTTGTCACAGTGATGGAAAAAACCAGAGCACCAGGAGGAAGGGTAATTGGTGACTGGCAGATGTAAATAATTTTCCTGTCTAAGAGCTTGGTACTAACTCTTAAGGATAATTTCATCTGACCAGGACTCACCTTTTTAAAATATTCTGAAGGAGGAGAGGGAGGAAATGTGCCTAAATGTCTTACTTCAACATTATTTTGCTTTTTTTTTTAATCCTTTTTCTGTTAGTCATAGTTTTTCTGGCTGAATGCTTTAATTTGCCACCGAATGCAGTTCAGTTTTTCATCCATACTGGGCAGCCTCTGTTGCCTTTAGCTTTAAAACCATACAACGTTTTTGGGACCATTTATTTAAAAATAGGATTTAAAATGAAGGCGGTTGCATTCCACGTGACCCCTGAGATAGCTGTCTGGAGTGTGGCAGGAATTACAGCCTCTTCTAGCAGGCATTTAATGTCAACAAGATGGGGGGGGAAAAAAAAAAACCAAAAAGCATGCAGATGATGGTGAAGGGCAAGAGCATTTTTCAGAACTCAAGGTCTTTACGCTAATAGCAGAAAAAAAAAATCTTGTCTGTGCTGGAGGTGACCTTGTACAAACCAGCTTGCGTGTGTATCTCAAAACACCAGGACTAAATTAGGGCTTCATAATGGGAGTGTAGTCTGAACCAGTCTGTTCCTACTCCCCTGAGGGGTCACTGTACCTGGGGTGTCACTTGTTTAGCCAAGTTGAGATGCAGAGAAACGCGCTGAGACCTTCCCCAGTGTGGTGAGCTGCATACATTGCTTTCTCCTTGTGTTTAGAAGGCAGGACAGATCAGAACAGCTCCGAGGTAAATGGAGAAACAACCCCAGAATGGGTTGGGTTGGAACCTTAAAGATCATCCAGTTCCAACCTGCCCCCAGCCCAGGTTGCTCCAAGCCCCATCCAGCCTGGGCTGAGACACTGCCAGGGATGGGGCAGCCACAGCTTCTCTGGGATATCCCCTCACAGGGAAGAATTTCTTCCTAATCCCTAACCTAAACCTACCCTTTTTCAGCTTAAAGCCATTACCCCTCATCCTATCACTCCTGTAGTGGAGAACACAGATGCTAATACCTGTTCTTTTTCCTGTCATGTTTTCACAAGGCTGTGATCACCACTGGATGCAAGGATCTCAGCTTAACTGACCTCCTGGTGAGAGCAAATCCAGTCATTCCCCTGTATTAAGATGGGATGTTGGCCCAGCACCATCATGAAAAACGTCTTCTGCATTGTGGGACTGGCAGCTAAAAATATTAGGGGAAAAAAACTAACCAATTCCTTGTTTGCCAGAACGTTTGAATTATATTTCAAAATAATTAGTTTTAGGATCCAATTTTTTTTCTTTTTTTTTTTGCCTTGCCTTCTAGTTTCTGAGCCTTCAGATTTCGTTGAGGTTACATTTAGTCCATATTTATGCTTTTCTTCACTGCCTTGAGGATCAGAAATCTACTTTGGGAATAAACTCTCAGAGCCTAACTGAATCAGTTGGCTCCAGAGGCAGGAGGTCTAGGAGAGAAAGGAAATATTCCAGGAAAAACATGGAAGTGCTGAGAGCTGACAAAAGTGTGATTCAGCAGTGTTTAACTGAGGAGATCTAGCAGGGATGTCAAAGTCCAAGGGACTTTTCTCAAGGGGTCATCAGACTTAAATAAGAGGAAGCTATTTTGATTCAGAGCAATACACCAGTGAGACCTTATTTGGAATATTCTCTGATGTGAGAGGAAGACAGCCAAGAAATGAGCACTGCTCAGCTTTGGAGATGTCTGCTCTGAGAGGAGCTCTGAGATCCACTTGACTTCTTCACTGGGTGCCAGAGAACAAGGAGAAACCTCTTGAAGAAGCTGTCTGGACAAGAAGCACACTTGGAATAAGAAAGTGGCAATTTCAAACCCAGGATGGCAAGAGAAACAGCACCAAAAGGAAATGGCACAACTTCTGTTTCCTCCAGAGAGTGGTGGGAAAGCATTAATCAAAAGAGAGGTTTGCTTCATTTGAGATAGGCTTAATTGATGTCTTTATTACACATCATAATATTACCAACGGACTCATTTTGGTGCCGTTTCTCTCGACTGATCAAATTCAGCTTGTGGGCTGAATCTGTCCAAAATCTGAAGCTTCTCACTGGGCCTTGGGTGTTTGCCCAAGCCCCTCGACTGGAGCTGTTGGCTTGACAGAGGGATGGATGGATGGATGGATGGATGGATGGATGGATGGATGGATGGATGGATGGATGGAGTCTTGAGGAAACTGGGATGTTTGTAAAGGTTCAGTCTCCAGCAGAGGAACGTGACCTTCATGTGGCTGAGCAGCTGCACCAATTCTGAATTATTTCAGCAGCAGCTTGACATTTTGCACCATTTTGTAAAACTGATTTTACTGATTAACCTGATTTGCACTGAGCAAATGTGAGCCCATTGCCCTTCCCTCTCTGCTCCTCTTTTGCTTGGCCAGTAATGAAATGCACAGAGGAATGATCAGGTGTGGATCTGTGATGCCCATCAAGAGAGAGGAGTTCAGCCCTCAGTTAAATTCACTTCTGAATTCTCTCATCCCCAGGCCTGACTCTGGCCTCTGTGGCAGAGGGATCTTGCTGTAACATTTAAGCAATTTCAGATATACACAATTCCAATATATCTTTTAATTTGTCCTTTTACTTTAAGGCCCTCTAAATTTAATCCTGTCCCTGACCAGGGGTGTTTCTGGAGCTGTCTGTCCTCAGGAAGAGGCTGATGTTGAAGCTTCCACGTTTTTCCAAGAGCTCAGGCAAGACCAACTCCCATGCAGCTGAGGCTTAGGGTTGGAATACTGAACCATCACATTCCCCAAACACAAAATTGGTATTTCTCAGGGTGGAAAGGATTATTTGGGAGACAACAAACGTATTTTTCATATGAAAGCACAAATGTGTGCTACAAAAGGACTCTTTATAATGCTGCTTACCTACAGGATAGGCACATAAGAGCTATCCATGGGAGAGTACTGACAACAAGCTAATGAGCTCCTGCAGCTCAATAAATGTCTTAGCTTTGCTTCTGCATTTCTTTGTGCAGTGGGAGGGAGACAGTGATCCTAGACAGTGTTCCAGTGCAATTATTTTATTCTGTCTCTGCACATCACTTTAACCCAATGTACCAGAAGGGAAGGCATGGCAGCTTCAGTGATGCCTGATACAAGGAAACAATAGTGCCTAAGGTATAATTACTAAATTATTTTAAATTAGGAATAAAAGCAATCAAAGAACATTCCTCCCAGGAAAGTAATCTGGTTTGAAAATGATTTATTTTTCTGTTTCTCTGATTTATTTTCCTTCTGTTGTCTCTGTACATAAGGCATAGCATTATGAGTTATCCCACTCTCTGTAAGATTAAGAGTAGGAATGGGGGTGAAAGCCACTTTTTATCCAATTGTTGAAGCTGCCTCTTTGGAATGAGGAGTGCTGGGGGAAGGTGTAGAGCTTTTGCAGAACATATCTATAAAATAAGGTGATGAAATAAAGTCATAAGAATTCATGTCTCAGATTAAAAAAAAAAATAATCCATTATATTCCAAGATTCAGGACTTTCCAGAAAGGCATCCTTCCCACATTTTTAATTCCATTTTTAATTCATTTTTAATTCTGTGCAGCCCTTGGTTTCATCAGTTACCATCCTTACAAGGTCTCCTACTAATAGCATTAAACTGTCCCTGGTGTCACTGATAGGTTTTCACTCACTTGCTAAGCTGCAGTGTGGCACTCTCACCTGGTTTGTTTTCTGGTTTTTGTTTCAGCTCTACGTGTTTAATCCTAGATTTGCTCCTAAAGAAAAAAAAAAAAAAGGCTACATCTCCATGAGCAGGGAAGGGGAAGGCTGGTGAGACACAGACTGAGTATCTCCTGGATCCTTAAGCTGTCTGCTGGTGGATTACGTCAGCTTGGAGATAGATTTTGCTCCCTCTGGCTCATCAAATAATCTGATTTGCTGGCACTGATTCTGTGCTGTGTTCTGTAAACCCAACACAGAACATCCCTTCCCTGCTGCCTCCAATGCTCCTGGATAGTCTGCTTTTCCAGTAAATCCCCTGTTCCTTTCACCAGGGAAACTCTTGCCTCTCAGCTTCACAGCCAAACCCAGGGCCACCCAGGTCAGCTGCTGTGACTCCCAGGTGATGCTTGGGGAGGGCTGAAGCCCTTGCTGGGGCTCACAAAAGCCTCTACTCTGAGGAGGGGGGTCCCTAACCTGGGCATCCAACCCAGAGGTTGGATAATGGGGTGTTTTTATCAGCTGACAGCATTGGAGAGGCCCCCCCAAAACTCTTTTTCTGCTGGCAGAAGCATTTTGTGGAGGTCTTGGTGTTTGGTCGTGGCTAAATGTGTCCCTGTTGAGGAGAAGAGAGCTGCTGGCCATTGCCCAGAGGAATCCAGCCTCTCTTGGCCTGACATTTCTATAGAGCAATTAGTTTATGGATTTTAGTCCATTTTTTTTTGCCATGGGTTTTTGTCTCGGGCCCTCACAAATGTCTTACATTCCCCTAAAGGGTCACAGGCCCTTTTATATGCTTCCTTTTATAGCTGCATTGTTGCTTCTCATTGTCCTCCCTCCTGGCTTCCTTTAAGGGTGCATTCACAGAGCTCTTTGCCTTCTCCCATTTCATTTTTCTTTCCCCTTTGTTTTTAATACTCCCTTTTCCATTTCCCTTAATCCTCTCTCCCTCTTTTCTCCTCTCCTCTTTATCCTCCTCCTCCTCCCCCCCCCTCCCCGTGTTCTTTTGCTGTGACANTGGGAGGGAGGTGGCAGAGACTGGGGAAGGTGGGAGGAACAGGGATTTGTGGTGTTGGAGAAGGAGGGGGAAAGGAAAGCTGGAAGATGTGTGTGTGCAAATTGTATTTTTAGCTGTGGATGAAGGCCCCGTGTTCTTTTGCTGTGACAAACCTGCTGATGCCTGCTCGGAGCCGTGGCAGCAGCCACGCTGTGCTCACCATCTGGGATGGGCAGATCCAGCAGCCTCCTGGAGCCTCCAGAACCATGTGGAATCAGCAGGCTGGACTCCAGCCACCCCATTTGCCTCCCACTTTCCCCGCTTTCCTCCGTGTGTCTTGCTCTCCTCTTGCCCAACCAGCACAAATTCCTTCACCTACTGAGCATCTGCCCCAGCGAGGGAAGTTTCTGAGAGTCCCCACTCCTGTGGCTCAAACCCTGCAGCTGGAAAGCCTCATCCTAGGGGATTCACACCTTCACCCCTTTCCTCTGCTCCCTGAGGAACCAGGGAGAAGGGCAGAAAACCCTTCTGGGTGCAGGTGGAAGCTCTCAGCACACGTGGTCCCCACTTCCAACCTTTTTCTTTTTGCTGTTGAACGACGTCTCAAAGCATCTGAGGGGATTACAACTCACTGCAAACATTTGCTGTATTTCTGCGTGGTTTTTTTCCTAGCTGTATTTGTTTATTCACTATCTTTTTCTAGCTCTTTTGTCCCCAAAAGGGTCACATGTACTCTGCCGGGCACATAGCACCTGGAGAAGTGTGAGGTGCTGGCCCTGGGGAGAGATGTGAGGGTTTTGCACATGCAGCCCTGTAGCAGAAAAGAGGAGGGGGACTGTCCTCTGGGCTTGCTCTTTCCCTCCCCCTTGTTGCTCAGGGTACAGGATAAACTCCCACTTTTCTTGTCGTGAAAAAGACCAAAAGAAGAAGGGCTTGATGCATGTGCATGATGTCCCTTTGTAGCTCCAAGCTCCCTCGGGGAAGTCAGAAGAAAATTTGTGACTCTGAAAATATTTTCCAAGGGCTGTGTTTTTGGGGAAAAAAAGGCTGCAAACTGAGACGAGAGAATGGGTAGAATTAGGATTAGTAGTTTTTCCCCTCTCTGGACACATCTGAGGCCAGAGCAGGGCTAGTTGGAGGGCAGGAACTCTCCCATGAGGTGCAGAAGGTTGTTGGTAATAACAGGATAGGACCCAAAGTTCAGCTGCAAATATTTGAGGCTTGTTTCAAGGTCTCAGGGTAACAAGACCCAGCAGCTGGGGAAGGGGAGAGGGGATTTTGGGGGGGTATTATGCCTTCTGACTTCATCTTTGTCTGGGCAGGGGAGAGAGTGATCCAGTGATATTTTTGTGTTTCAAACTAGAACGGGGAAAAGATCCCCAACTCTGAGACGTACTGAGTGTGAAGACTGAGGCTGACTCAGAGAGGATGGAAAAAGGGTAAAAAAATCAGTCACCATTTCAAGTATCCTGTTCTCAACAGCTTCAAAAATTCTGCTTCCTTGGGATTTTTGTGCATTTCTATTCCTTGCCCTTTACTTGAGGGTTTTGGTTCACTAGCAGGGGGGGGGAAAAAAAAAAAAGACAAGGCAGGAATAGCAGGACTGGAGGAGCAGGGAGTTGTGCATACTCAAAGTTCAGCTGGTGAGAAATATCCATCTGGTGAGCACACACACATCTCTGCTCCTGGATAAGCTGAGGATGAGTTGCCTAATGGGAGCTGGGGAGAGAGTGAGTGGTTAGCAGGGGAAAGAGGCTGACAGCAGAGTGAGAGCTGAGCTTTTACACCACTAACTCCATGCAATCTTTGCTCTCAGGCTGAGGCAGTCCTGCTGCAGCACAAAACTGCTCCATGCAGCCATAGAATAATTTGGAACGTGTCCCTTTGCTTGCCTGATGTGCGATTTCCAGCACTCCCCAGCCTCCTCTTGTGCTAGAGGAACTAACTGGGAGGGAGGTGGCAGAGACTGGGGAAGGTGGGAGGAACAGGGATTTGTGGTGTTGGAGAAGGAGGGGGAAAGGAAAGCTGGAAGATGTGTGTGTGCAAATTGTATTTTTAGCTGTGGATGAAGGCACAGAGTTTTGCTGTGGGGTTATTCTGAGTTACAGACCCCCTTAGAGAAGGCAGATCGTTGCCACAGCTTCAGTAACATCAGCTCTGCAAAGCCAGGTTCCCAAAAGAACATATAAAGCTGTCACACACTTCCAAATTCCTTGCTAGGGAGTTAAAATTTGTCCCTAAGCTGGTGGAGTAAAATTAAAATTTGGGGTGGAATATAGGTAATAAGCACTAGCATGCAACTGCTGCTACCTTCAACAAAAATGGAGTTATCTTTCTGAGATTTAAAAAAGGGTGATCAAACAGCAAATCATTGAGAACTGGGTTATCAAGTCATGTAGATTTTGATTTCTCTCCAAACTACAAGTCTGAAAGATATTACTAGATAAAAGGCACATGTAAATATCAATTTGCCAGCCCACCCAGAGGTCATTTCCATTGTATTTTATTGTTTAAGGGTAGAACTCATGGCAAACACCTGCAAAGTAAAGCTGGCAGGAGCAGGAAATGCCAGCAGGTTTTGAGCTCAAGCCAAAGACATGGCCTTAGGAATAATGTTGCCAACACAGAAATGGTCTGGTAATTTGGAGATGCAGCCAGGAGGCGCTTTTGAAACTCACAGCTCTGGTGATTATTTTCAAATTCAATTTTATCACATGCAGTTGCCTTCAGATGCTGCACAGGTACCTGCTTCACTGCTTGGGATGCCTCTGTCATAATTTTTTCTTACCTGTGCAACAAAAAGCCTCTGAAATGTCACCAATCTGCCTTCATTAAAGCTCTTTACTATGTGGTGAAATTACATGACGTGCTCTCAGTGTGCTGCAGTGCTTTGTGTTGTGTTTAAAACATCTTCCCGTGCTCCCCAAATGGTTTTCTGATAGGTTTGGGAAATATTCTTGAAGAATTTGAAGTGGTATTTGCTCCCAAGTTAGATATTCCTTTCATTTTCATATCTTTTTATGCAGTCAAGTTTTATAACAGTTATTTCTGGAAATTTCCTGTTGTTGTACCATTGTGGCAGCATTTGGGGTTTACCCTGCTGCTTGATTTTCCTTTCTGTGAGAGCCCTTCCCTGGTTTTGCCCTGATGCTGAGAGCAGTGGGTACATTTTCTGGATTATTTCTAAGCACAGAGATGCCACAGCTCCTTCAGATAAGGAAAATTGCTTTTCCACCACCCATCCAAGTTCATCTGGATCTTTATACGTGGGTGTGTGGAGAGAAGGAGAATTGTCCCCATCTTGTCTGGAACTCAATACACATAATTGTGGGTTTGTTCCCAAAAATGCAGACTGGGGCCCCAATTATTCCATGGTGTCAGAATTTAGTAAATCCCTAATCTGGGAGAGAGAAATCACTTTGCCCTTTCCCCCGGTGTTTTTCTATATTTCCAGGGAACTAATTTAATTGTAAACACACAAATCCCTATCCCAGGAGTAATTCCATTTTTTTGGAGTCCAGTCCGAGCTGTTTGGCTGCTGGACAAGAGGATTTTCTCCAGCATCAGGCATCACCACCCTTCCTGGAGTTTCCTGGTGCTCTTCTTTTTTGCTGATGGAGTGGGAAGAGGACAACTTGCCCATCACCTCTCCTGAGGCACTGTCCCCTCTGTCACCTCAGCTGGGAACAGGGAATGCCACCATGGAAGGAAAAAGTGGGGAACAGCTGAGAAAGGCTGAAATCAAAAGTAGGAAATGAGGTGAGGGGAGGAAAAAAAAAAACAAAATAAAACCACAGGTCAGGTGTCGGATGGTGCAGGGGGAGCATCCCCAGCTCCAAGGCCACTGGTGAATCCGTCTGAGTGGGGATGGAATCAACACCCGGAGACAATCCCGAGGGTTTCCCCCTGGGAAAAGTCCTGCCATGGGAGAGCTGAAGGAATCGATGGGAACCTCCCAAAGGCTGAGGGCACCGGGCCCTCCCTTCCCACTGCCTCTGGCACCAGAGGGTTCCTCTCAGGAGCACCAGTCAGAAGGGGGGTTGGCACCTGCTCGCTGGCAAAAAACACCAAAAACGCAAAAAACACCAAACAAGGGCTTTTTGTTGTTTGGTTTTTGTGTTTTTTAAGGCTTTTTAAATGAGGGATTGTTCCCCCTGAAGCCTTTGCTCACCACCTGTACCTTTCCCTCTCCCCCTTGCCAGCCCGACCCNGACAGGGTGTCAGGGTGACACAGGGGGACAGAAGGTAACGTGGTGACAGGGTGATACAGGGTGACACAGAGTAACACATGGTGACATGGTGACAGGGTATACAGGGTGTCAGGGTCATACAGTGTGACACAGGGTGACACGGAGACAGGGTGTCAGGGTGACACAGGCTGACAGAGGTTGACATGGTGACAGGGTGATACAGGGTGTCGTGGTGACACAGGGGGACATGGTGACAGTATACAGGGTGTCAGGGTGACACAGGGTGACAGTGTGACATGGTGACAGGGTGTCAGGGTGACACAGGGGGACAGAAGGTAACGTGGTGACAGGGTGATACAGGGTGACAGGGTAACCCATGGTGACATGGTGACAGGGTATACAGGGTGTCAGGGTGACACAGGGTGACATGGGGTGTCAGGGTGATACAGGGTGCCAGGGTCATGTAGTGTGACACAGGGTGACACAGGGTGTCAGGGTGACACAGGCTGACAGAGGTTGACATGGTGACAGGGTGACAGAGGGTGCCAGGGTGACACAGGCTGACAGAGGTTGACATGGTGACAGGGTGACACAGGGTGCCAGGGTGACACAGGCTGACAGAGGTTGACATGGTGACAGGGTGACACAGGGTGTCAGTGTGACACAGGGTGTCGGGGTGACAGGCTGACACGGGGTGACACAGGGTGTCAGGGTGTCAGAGGGTGACACGTAGTGACACGGGGGGTCGGGGTGGCCCAGGGTGACACATGGTGACTCATGGTGACACAGGGTGTCGGGGTGTCCCCTCTCCGGGGTGTCCGTAGGGGTCGGTGCCCCCCC